>CH002950.1:1243405-1264708 GCA_000149265.1 Ciona savignyi
TTCTAATCCATCGCTCGCATCGCTCTCATCGCCGAGGTTTGGCGGGAAATCTCAGAAAATTTCGCGCGTGCAAAAATGAATCAAGGAGAAACTTGGGACATTTCGGAATATACCAGCACAGAGAAGTTAGATTTCAGCGAAATTTTAATTAAATTGATACAAAGCTACTCGGTTTTGTTCGTTACAGAAATTGTAAGATATCTCGACCCATTAATGTTTTATTGATGTCTATGATAAATCATAAATTGCATCACAACCAAATTACGTCACAATGGGAGTTTGTGTTACAATATCTATACCCGACCGCGTGTTAGAAAATGCTTCCTTTTTGATTTAGTCACCGTACAGTCTGCAGCACAGTAATTTATCTGATACCGTGTATTTTCCGTTCCGGTTCTAAAGCCAAAGTTTGGTGAGTGTAATTGTTTACTATTTCATACGTACACCCGTCAATTATTGATTTTGGTCCCTTTATTTTTAATTTACAGAAAACCGTATCATCCCTGCGTATCATCTCCGTCCGTATCATCCCCACTGCGTAACATCTCCGTCCATATCGTCCCTGTATCACCCCCATATCGTCCCTGCCCCCTCCGTTCCGCATCTGTAACCGTTTGAACTCTGATCGCCAATTATAATTCGAGGACACAAACTGTCTGTTCTTTTATTCGATACGAGTTATTTTCAAACCAAAGCAACCCCGTTACTCCACCCGCGGAAGTAACATCGTTTTCAAACTGAGCAAACTGATCAAACCCATCGTAACCGTACCTCTCGACCATAGATAACCAACCAGAACAGCGCGTAGAACAATGGCTGGACAACATTGAAGAAGCCAAGCAGCCAGGCATTGAAGAAGCCAAGCAGATACCAGCACCACCTAATTCAACCACACCACTCGATGAAAAGCACGAATCAGTAAGTGTTGTAAGCACTACAAGCTCGATGCGCAGCTTTAAGCTAAAAGATTGCAAGGTAAAGCTTGAACTTGCTAGGCTTGCGCGACAACAAGACTTAGAGAGAAAAGAAGAAAGCAAGCTGCTCGCTGAAACAGAGGAACATAAAAGAAAACTGCTCGCTGAAGCAGCTGAAAGAGAAAGAAAATTACAAGAGGAACTCGCCGACCGTGAATCCCGGCGAAAACTAGAATTGGCTGAAGCTGAAGCTAGGGCATGGGAGGAAGCATCGCTTCCTGAGGCCAGACACAACGACGTTCAAACCCGCCAATATGCTGGCTCAACGACACCGCTTCTAGAGCAGACTACATCCACTGAACAATCACGCAACGAGATAACACCGACCGCAGCGCAGCCACCACTACGTTCTACTCTGTACGCCCCGCCCGTTGTGCGCCCGAAGGACAGCGCTCTGTCACATCTTCCCTTAACCGAACGTCATTTGCCACCGTTTCCGTCCGACATCCGGGTGAACGACGAAAGAGAACACGTGACAACACAGCATCAGAACCGACCGTCCCGATATGCTGATCGCTCCCCATGCGCAATCAACAACGACGTACACAGCTATCACCGACTCGTATCCGACGAGATTCACCACTCCGTCACGTAAATCACCAAGAGGTAGGTGAACGCTTTCTACCCAAACCAATTGTACAAAAATTTAATGGAGATCCGATGGACTACTGGTCCTTCGTCAACCGATACCAGCTACATATTGCCGACAAAGTAGACTCATACGACCTAAAATTAGTATACCTACTCCAACATTGCACAGAGCCCGTCTGTGAGAAAATTAAGCATAACTCCGTAGATAATTACGAAAATGATGGCTACGAAACGGCCATGCAAGAATTATTCGAAAGATATGGTCAACCCCATATAATAGCACGACGGTGCGAGAGCTTGTTGCAGGAATTCCCGAGGGTGCCCGCAGATGACCCCGAAGCGCTGGAGAAATTGGCCGTTCTGCTCCGAAACTGCTGCGCGTCCCTGGAAAAGACAAGGGTAAAATCGACGGTAGACTCTGTTGGCTTCATATCGACGCTGGTCAACAAGCTGCCATTGGAACTGAGAAAGAAATGGATATCCAAGTCGCTGAGTATACAGGACAAAACAGGTGCGGTAGCTGTTTTTAAAGACTTTGCTAACTTCGTTAGAGAACAGAGTCGCGAAGCTAACTCTGTGTATGGAAAGTGTTTACTGCTAAAGTCCACAAACCCTGTAGTAACTACCGCACGAAAACCGAAAGTGTCGGCTTATAACGTGAACGTGACTGCCGAATTTCCCACTGCTGCCGCTCCCACTCCGAAACCGTCCGGGCTGCAGTGCCCTGTCTGCAAGAAACCACATTTGATTGGCGCCTGCCGCGACTTCAAGGATAAATCGTACGAGCAACGTAAGCGCGTAACCCGGGAATGCGGCCTATGCTTTAAATGCCTAAAGGCAGGCCATTCCGTGCGAGAATGCCCACATAAAATCAAATGCAGTGTAGAAGGTTGCACCGGCAACTTCCACCACACCTTGCTCCATGACCCGAGATGGATCATCAGACCCGCAGACCGAATTGAAAGCAACACGACCGTTAAAGCATGCATGCACTCGCTTAGCGCTAAGAAAAACACCGTGGTACCGACTTCCGCATATTTAGACATTGTCCCCGTACGCGTTAGAAGCGGAGGCAAAGAGACGAGAGTGTACGCTCTTCTCGATTCCGGAGCGAACCGCACATTCTGTGACCGTCGACTGGCCGATCAGTTACAAGCTACGCCGACTGGTCGCGCCGCGAACTTTGACCTGTGTACAATGACTACTTCCGAACCGATCAATGTTAAAACGACTTCCGTCTCGTTAACTGTTCTTCCGCTTGCTGGCGGCGAAGAGCTTAACCTGCCCGACGTTGCGCTCATTAAGGAAATTCCCGCTACACCGAGCAAGATTCCAGAGCGCAATAAACTGAACCGATATAAGTACCTTCGTGGAGTGGACCTGCCACAAATTCCCGATGGTGAAGTGATGCTGTTGATCGGCAACGACAACGCAATGGCACACCGGTGCCTGGAAAGTCGCTTCGCACCAAATCCACGCGAGACGCCTGACGCTATCCGGACCCCCCTAGGCTGGCTGTTAAAAGGACCGTCGCTGGACAGCTTGCCGAACGAAGAGGGTGCAGCCGGATTCTTACTTCAAGCCACAGCGGGCTCAGGAAGTGACGAGGCGATAAAGAACTTACTCATCAATGACGTTGGTGATGTGTTCCCCTCCTTCGATACTGCTGCAACCGACGACGTTGAAACATTGATGTGCTGGCTTCGAAGCCACAAGGAGGCGTCGGAGTTTGGCATGAGGTACTCAAAAGAAGACGTCATGGCTTACGGTATAATGATGCGCCGAATTGAAAGAGTTGAAGGCCACTACCAACTTCCGCTGCCATGGAAAGACGACAGCACCGTTTTACCGGATAGCCTGCCAATGGCAAGGAGCAGGCTATCAAGTTTGAAGAAGCGACTGGCGAGAGATGTCGATTTTTCCGTAAAGTATACGAAATACATGACGATGATGTTGGACAATGGGTACGCAGAAGTAGTGCCAGAGGACGAAGTGAATACTACCAACAAGTTATGGTACCTCCCGCATCACCCTGTAATTAACCCAAAGAAACCAAGTAAGGTTCGTATCGTGTATGACTGTGCGGCGAAATGCGAAGGACAATCTATAAATGACAAGCTGATGAAGGGCCCTGATTTAGTGAACCCGCTGGTAGGGGTGTTGATGAGATTCCGCAGAGAACGCGTGGCTATCGTATCCGACATAGAAGCAATGTTTCATCAAGTTCTGGTTGCCCAAAAGGATCGTGACGCTCTGAGATTCTTGTGGTGGCCAGGAGGCGACCTGACCAAATCACCCGTTCCGCACCGCATGAAAGTGCACCTGTTTGGCGCCCGCTCGTCACCGTGCTGCGCAACTTTCTGCCTGCGCGAAACTGCCAGAGAATTTGGCAAGTTTTTTCATCCACGAGTGGCCGAAGTTGTAAAGAATAACTTTTATGTGGACGACTGCCTCGTAACCGCCGTTGATGATCAAGCCGGCATCCAACTGGTGAAGGATTTACGTAATCTACTTTCAATGGGTGGCTTTAAACTGACGAAGTGGCTATCCACTAGTGTCGCTGTGATGGAATCCGTTCCGGCCGATGATCGAGCAAAGGTGATTCAAGATATTCCGCTAGGAGGAGAGGTACATGAACGTGTTCTGGGAATCAATTGGTGTGTCCAAGACGACGAGTTCAGATTCGACATCACTATCCCGACAAAACCGCTGACACGACGAGGTATGCTTTCCGTTGCCAATTCACTTTTCGATCCATTAGGCTTTGTTGCCCCTGTTGTATTGGAGGCCCGACTTATTTACAGAGATCTCTGCTTGATGAAAACCGACTGGAGACGAAGAGGTCACTGGTACTGAGCTCGAGCGATGGAAAGCTTGGTGCAACAGCCTTAATGAACTGACCCGCATTAGAATTCCTCGGTGCTTCAAACCACAAGTCCGTCATCCGACCCCCGGAGTACAGCTCCATGTATTTGCAGACGCATCTACCGCCGCCCGTGGTTGCGTATGCTACCTTAGAACTACCTTCGAGGATGACAACACGACATGTTCGTTCGTGATGGGAAAGTCTCTTCTCTGCGATTCTGGTAAGCACACAATTCCTAGATTGGAGCTCGAAGCTGCACTTGACGCAGTAAAATTATCGCGAACCGTGAAAAGGGAACTCGGACTGGACGATTGCCCGTGTATCTACTGGACGGACTCGACAATTGTTCTACAAAGCCTTTTCTCTGACTGCAAGAACTTTCCGGTTTTCTCCCGAAACCGCCTCTCTCAAATCGAAGCATACACAAGCGTGCACGACTGGAGACATGTTCCTACGAAACTGAACCCAGCTGATCAAGCGTCACGTGGAACGACGGCAGGGACCATGATGAAGACAGGAACGTGGCATTCCGGCCCTAAGTTCCTACACCGTCCCGCTAAAGACTGGCCTACTACGTTTTTACGGCCACAACCAACGGAGCAAATCTACCGAAGTTTTGACCTGCCAAAACCAGAATCTGTATTTCTGACAGCTACCAACTGCTCACCCACGGACAAACTCATCCGTTATTCCTCGTCCCTGCATCGATTGAAGATAAGCACGTCCTGGATTCTACGTTTTTGTGCATACCTGAAGAACAAGGTAAAGAAGGACACCGCAAAAATTCCGACATCGCCGATTGACGCCGAGGAGCTTCGATCTGCTGAGAGCGCCCTCGTGCGGTACGTACAACGTCGGGAGTTCCCCGATTGGATGCGCATGCAATCTACCCGACATCCGCCTTCTACGTCACCGATCTACAAACTGAACCCTATTCTCAATGATGGCATGTTACGCGTTGGAGGTAGATTGGACAATGCACGTCTTGACTACAAAGCACGCCACCCTGCCATTATCCCCGATAACTGCCACCTTACTGACCTACTTATCGATCACTGCCACAGTGTTGATGCTGCACACTCTGGTATGAATCACACTTTAAACATTTTATTTCAGCGCTACTGGGTGCAAAATGCTAGAGTTGCAACCCGACGTATCCTGTCCCGATGCCTACTGTGCCAGCGAAGAGCTGCAAGGCCCGAAAGACAGATCATGGCTGATCTCCCGCCGTCAAGACTGCAAATTGGACGAACCACCGTTCACTCATACAGGAGTGGACCTTCTTCGGCCCGCTACTGACCAAGTTAAGGAGAAGTGAAGTAAAACGGTATGGGGTGTCTGTTTACATGTATGACTACTCGCGCCATCCATCTAGAAGTCGCTACGGACTTGTCTACCGACGCGTTTATAAATGCCCTGCGACGTTTTACGGCCCGACGAGGTCCCGTCACTCACCTGTATTCCGACAATGGCACTAACTTCGTCGGCTGCGAGCGGATACTTCGAGAATGTATAGAAGAATGGAATCGCAATCAAGTTGGACGACTACCTGAGACAGAAAAATATAATCTGGAAATTTAACCCACCAGCTGCAAGCCACTTTGGTGGGGCTTGGGAACGATTGATCCGTTCCGTGAAATTTATTTTGCAGGCATTATTGCAGGGCAAGCCGCTCGATGATGACCTTCTACACACCCTGCTTGTTGAAGTGGAGGACATTGTCAATTCCAGACCGCTTACACAAGTACCGCTGGAGATCGGAGAAGACCTGCCGCTGACACCGAATCACCTTCTGAAAATCAACCCTACAATTACTCCGCCACCGACAGTGACACGTAGTACAGATTGCTACGCCCGACGACGCTACCGAGTTGTCCAGTATCTCGCTGACGAGTTCTGGAAACGCTGGATCCAAGAGTACCCTCGATCAATAATCTCTCGACAGAAATGGCACGAGCAAAAGGACAATGTTGCTGAAGGAGATGTTGTACTCCTTGTGGACAATTCCGCCCCTCGAGGACAATGGCCTCTGGGCCGCGTGAACACCTTGTTTCATGACAAACATGGGATCGTTAGAAGCGTCGAAGTGAAGACTGCCGCTGGGTTAATGAAGCGGCCTATCGCAAAACTTTGCGTGATCGTGAGCGAGCGAGAGAGGAGCGCCCCATGACCTGGCACGGCGTCACGCCTTATTGTATATATTGTGTATAGTTTTTTTGTTTTTTATTTCTTCGTTAAAAATGTGCCTCGAATCTTTTCTTTGTGTAAAAAAAATTGAAACTGCTTTGATGACGCATTTTTCCATTTTTGGCGGGGGAGGATGTAAGATATCTCGACCCATTAATGTTTTATTGATGTCTATGATAAATCATAAATTGCATCACAACCAAATTACGTCACAATGGGAGTTTGTGTTACAATATCTATACCCGACCGCGTGTTAGAAAATGCTTCCTTTTTGATTTAGTCACCGTACAGTCTGCAGCACAGTAATTTATCTGATACCGTGTATTTTCCGTTCCGGTTCTAAAGCCAAAGTTTGGTGAGTGTAATTGTTTACTATTTCATACGTACACCCGTCAATTATTGATTTTGGTCCCTTTATTTTTAATTTACAGAAAACCGTATCATCCCTGCGTATCATCTCCGTCCGTATCATCCCTCCGTATCATCCCCACTGCGTAACATCTCCGTCCATATCGTCCCTGTATCACCCCCATATCGTCCCTGCCCCCTCCGTTCCGCATCTGTAACCGTTTGAACTCTGATCGCCAATTATAATTCGAGGACACAAACTGTCTGTTCTTTTATTCGATACGAGTTATTTTCAAACCAAAGCAACCCCGTTACTCCACCCGCGGAAGTAACAGAAATTCTGGATATAAAAATGATAAACTGAAACCTAATATTTGGATCAAAATCGCTGAAATGGATTAGACTGGTAAGTCATACTTAAATAATACAGTAGGTTTTATGTGCTTAGGCTAGATTGCATTGTTGTTAATTTTAATTTATGTTCCCATTAGTGAATAACTGCAAAAATAAGATGGGAATCCCTCTGAACCTGGTACCGGAAAGATAAATGTGCCACCAACACTTAAAAGTGGCTCTGCTGCATGCACTCCAAAGAAATGTGAGTTTATTATTAAATTTTGTCATTCCTGTCGGATCATCTTTGTCCAAAAAAGTAAGCTATGACATTTTCAACAACAACAAGTGTTTTACATTCATATAGAGATAACACACAATTTAGCAAGGTACCGGTATCGGAAAATATTTATTAACGGTATCGGTAAATATTTCTGCAACAGATTCTAAATGCTGAATCTAGGCTACTAATGCTAGAAGAATTGTGGTGTATATAACAATACAGTTTCTTTAAATTAACTTGACTTTTTAATATTTGTGGACAGTAGAGACATACCAGCTTTGTCTAAAATACAAGTTTGGGTTCAGGATGTCGGAATATGTGTCTAAGTTTAAGGTGTCATAAGAGTATTGTGTCGGTTTTGGTAATACTGCCTACCGGTACTCAGGTTTTATATGACCTGTAGACCTATTTATCTGAATATTAACTTATGCAAAATCCCTGTGTTTTGTGGAACATCATCATTTTTTTTTATTAGAATCTTGGTATTAGCACTGCTCTAATTCTTGGTAAAAAATTTAGAATCATGTGGCAATGATAACATGACAGTGTTTATAGATGATGAACCAATTGTACCTCAGGTACCTGTGCAAAAAAAGAAGATTGTAGGATCCAATTAGCACACTACTTCACAAAAGGTGGGGTTCGATTTAATAAAGATGCCATCACTTCAAATGGACAGCTATTATCACATTTCATGGAAAAGAGCTGAAGACAAGACAACTATTTACTAATCTGTGATTTTGTTGCTTTAAAGTTGAGCTTAATAGCCAACACAACATAGTATGATGAAATTGCTAGGAATAGTAACTAAATTGATACATGCATAGTAATACCTTTCAGCGTCCAAAAAAAGTTGTCCAGATTAAGGTAATCTCCACAACTACAAAAATAAATCATCAGTTTCTTTTATTACAATCAAATCGACTTCGCAGAAATATTAATTTTTAAAAGTTTATGTTAAATGCTGTGCATACATATTGGAATACTGCTGTACTTTCTTTTAACACACCGGAATTTGGTTTATTTCTCAACTATTTTGTTTAGGTGTTATGCTAGTAGTGTACCGGGTACAACAAAAGAGGTTGATTCCGCAGTGCTGACAAAAAAATTTGCTAAACTTTAATTATCAGTATCGTCGCAATTCCACATCCTATTTGCTCCAAATAAAATTCAATTGTAATACTTTAGCGTAATAACTTCGTGCATTTTGTGTATACATAACATATGTTTATTATGCATTCTGTTCTGCAGTATTTAATGGGCAATATTGTCTTTCAGCAGCAGGGCAGCTTTTTAAGAAGTTGTAGAAACACCATGGAGCTTTCACATATTGTTCGACCTTTTATGGCATAGCAACAATTGGTCTTTGCATTTCACATTCTAGTATCTTCCTTTTCTATATGGGGACCAATTATTAAAAGTTGTTGGAAAGTTGACTTGGTTATTATAAAGTTCTTATTCCATCAATAAAGTGTAGCTCCTGTGTCAGGTTAAATTCTCCCATATTGGATAGGTTTTGAAATATGGACCTAACCCAATGCTTCCTGATTATAAAGACAAGTTGAACATTTGTTAGCTTTTAAATATATAAAAATTAAGTTCTGTAGAAATAATTAGATTAACCTATATAAAAATCACTTATCATTTACCAAATAAAGGTATCAGTATAACTGGTTTCTTTGTGCTAAATTTGCTAAAATACTACAAGTCTAACAATACATGCGCACGTTACCCGCCAAAACTGGCAGGGTACCAGAAAAAGTATAGCGATGAAAGCGATTCATCGCTCCAAGTGTGAATGCCCTGAGCGATGATTTGTCGCCCGCCATCGCTTTCACTTTATCGCCGTCGCCCGCATCGCTCTAAGTGTGCACCGGCCTTAAAGAAGAATAGAACATTGTTTTAAAATTAAGGAGACGGGATGAAACGGCGAAACTACAATAGTTAAAACACGCCAGTGACTAGACACATTGTAAGTTAGGGAAAAAATGACGTGGCCGTTAAACCTTACATTAATAAAAATAAATTTCAAAAGAAAACAATTTAAATCAAAATTAACTCATTAAATTTAATGTTATTTAAGTCTCGAGTAAAAGTGAGTTTTTTGAGACTAAGTGGTTGCTGATTGACATTCGGTCGTTTTTTTCTTCTATACCATTTTCAGCCATAACGTTGGTTTAAAGCAGACATGGGCAACATAAGGCCCGCGGGCGGAGTCCGGCCATGAAGGAATCCTGACCGGTCCGCAAACTGTCCGACCCTCCAAGAACTTCATTTTTCCACGTCTGGCCCGCCAACTAGAGAAGTTGCCCGCCCCTGGTTTAAAGCATTCCCAAAGGTATAATTTAGCGTTTTGTCTCATGAAATGTTGTGCTAGGTAAGAAAAGAGCATTGTGTTAATCTGGTTTTCCATCGCTTTCTAGGCCGTTATGAACTTTAAAACATCACCCTGGTTCAAGCCACGTTTAATTCGGTACGACGACGATATGCTGTTATTTACAGACACTCAATCTTCTTATTTATATACAAAGTCTTTACCGAAATTCATCAAAGCTATAGCGAATAGTATTAAATGGCAAATCAATTCTTCACCATTTTATCACTTAACGCAAATTAAATGAACGTACGTACATGTTAATCTACCTAATAATTTATTTTTGAGTAAAACGGTGCCAAAAACGAGTAAAGCACAGCGAAATAAAACTTCCCAATATATCGCGATGGATACCCAAATTTACTCAGAAAAAGCTGATAAACCTACCAACAATTTACCTTTCGTTTGAAGTGTGTGAATTTATTACGTTCTGGGACGAATAATAGCATTTACCTCCATCGCCAGTTTTTGTAGGCAAAATAAAATTTCTTCTTGTTATATTAGACACCAATGCAGCGCACGGCAGTAGAGTAATATTACGCAAAAACGTGTAGAAGTTGAAATTAAAAGATAAATTTCTACATACCAATCGCTGTACCAAAAGAAATGTTGAATTTTAGCATAAATACAAATTGAGAAATTATGAAATAACACTTGAACGATGATACACAATTTTTACACTTTAAAATAAAACTGGAATTTAAAGTCATTTTGAATCTGAAACTATAGTTGTGTACAATTGGTATGCTGTGTTGCAGCGTCGCCGCAGCAAAATATTGATAATACATTGCGAGCAACTATAATAATTTATGAGTTGGCCCGATTCCGCTAACAGCTGCTAGGGAAACTGCTTGGATAAAAATGCTTTTGAACCAAGTGCGAATATCTAGCGTGACACAACATATCCCACTGCCGAACGTAAAGAGTATAGAATCGCACCTAAAGTACTTGGTGCAAAAATACAAAGTTTTTCACAATTTAACACTTGCAGCAATTTTTGCAAGCGAACGGGTTTCAGTTGTGATTTAACACTCGAGTTAACAGCTCCAAATTCGCGTATTGTAGACTGCATTATCAGCATATAAAGCGTTATAAGAACAGTGTACTTCTTGGTATTAATAAGATTATATAACTTTGCAGGCTGCGGTAGAATTGAGATACATTTGTCTAAAGCTTTGATGTCATCAGTTTTTTACACGATTTATAGGGAAAAGTTCTAACTAACATAGGTATCACAAAATTCGTGATCGTGCGCACGTCCCAAAAGGATCATATGCACTCACGTGATTAGAATCACGATTTGTGAGCTGGAATCACGAAGAGGCATCTTTTAGTACCACTGTTCGGGATTCCCATCACATAAGTTGGAATTCCTTGATAACTATACAAAAATCTTTGCTAAAGCGTCGGCACCGGCGCTGGCTATGTAAGTAGCGCTGGGGTGAAATGCAACCGAGTAAATCGATTCATCAAACTTTTTCCTATGCGAAGTGAGCTCTTGTATACAAGTCTTGCTGTCCAGGTTCCATAAACGAATCGAACAGTCATGGCCTAAAAAAAGGTTTTAAAAGTATAAATAACTCGTTGGTATTTGATTTATACCATTTTGCGGTAATATTTTTCAATTTTGAATTTTATTTTGTGGGAAATCTTAAGATGGTTTTACCAATAGATTTAGTTCTACTTACTTCCAGAAAGCAGGTAAAGACCATTAGGATCAACAGATAAACTGGTGACAGAGTCCAGATGTGCTACCATAGAATGGATCAATTTGCCTGGAATGAAAACATATTATTGTATAAAGTGACAGTTTAAGGACATCATGGGCCCCATGAAACTATTAGACCATTTACAAATTATAACTAATCATGTACACACTCTAATGGCCCGGTAACCCTGCTGTAGAAACATTGTTTTCGTATCCTAGAGATAAATAAAAGTAACTAATTATTTTAATAACAAATAAGGGGAATTATGAACATTTATAATGATATTTCTCTAGGGCATTGGCTTGCCAGGTGCCATACATAAGGTTTTTACTTTTGCAAATCAGTAACTAGTTAGCCACGAAAAATGGCATGAGTCAATACTGTTTTAAAACACTTTTTAATTGATTGTGCATATCTCACAACCAGCCAAACACTGCAGCATCATTCTTCACCAATTCGGGTCGAAAAACACAACAGGATAACTTACCTGACGAGTTGTCAAAGAATTTAATGTGTTTGTCGTCATGAGCTGTCATGGTTATTGGCATCGTGGGGTGACTTGCCACGCAGTTGACACTGCCTGTGGAATCAATTAAGTAGTGTTGACAACGATTTAAAAATATTAATAAGATAAATGTATTACTTTTACTTTGTTGTTTTTTTTTGTTTTAAGTTTCGAACCCATGATGGGCTCTTCATTAGGACCAGTTTTTTTTATAAGAGTAAGTATATGTATCGTCGCGTTAACCATTTGGCCACACGACCGTACTAGTACGTTTTTGCCAGTGGACAGAATAAAACAAGGAATATGATTAGCTGACTCTGATTTATAACAAACATACTATTTTAATAATTTATATATTTCAATATACAAAATGATTCACTATGGATTGACTGTAATACTCAGGTATAACATTATGTTTTTATCAACATTATATTAGTAGTAAAAATTCAAATCATTAATTCCCAAAACATTTCGTCACATTTTGGATTTTTATTCTTTCGGTCTTTAGTGTAAAATATCTTGCACTTTGCTCAAGAGTATTGCAACATTGTTTCGCACAGACTACACAGTAATTAACCTCAAATTTAGCAAAGTCAGAATAACAGTCAATGTACTTACTTCCATCTCCTTCAGCAAGCACGAGGGAAATTTGTCCAGTTTCCAGGTCGTACAGGTTGATCTTCCCATCAGTGTGGGATACGACGGCGTGGTTGGAATCACACTGGACGAAGCACACTGATGTGGGGATTCCTGCAATTATACACGAGTTGGAGTTAAGGATACGATAGGGTAGGATATTCATGTTTATCCCCGTGAGTGGGAAAAACCAAGGGGGTTAAAACATGGGAAATCGTCAGATCACCTCGTGCCCACCGTTGGGTTAACGGAGCTATTGCATTTTGTTGTATATGATTCACATGTTTTTTTAATTTGGTAGAACCCATTAATCCACTGGGTTCAGGCAATGTCCATAAAGTGCCTTGCCTAAGGACACAACCGACTAGCTACAACCAGTTTCGCACCTGCAACCGTTCGATTAAAAGGCGACACACTTAACCTCCAGACTAACCAGTCGGACTAAAGGAAGGGGTACACTGCACATCCTCGTAAATACATACTTGTACTAAATGGATAATTGATTACCATTCCAATAATCATATTTGATTATTTTTAGTGTATGTAAAAAAAATTAATTACTTAAAAATCTAAATAACACTTTTCTTGTATATGCCAAATAAGTTTTTTACTTTTTTGTATATATGTACATAGGCCACTGGTGATTGTCAGCTGTATCTGTATGTGCATATCTGTAACGTGGCACCTATGGACATTACCAGCACAAATAGTGATCAAAATAGTGTCAATAGTTTTTCAGTTGACCATATCAATCTTGATATTTTTATTGTATTAGGTTTAGTAAGATTAAACTAACACCAGAGGGGCTTATTTATTACACTGTTACGCTTTTGGTTAGAGAAATTGCATACATTTCGAACAGACAGACACGAGGTTTACAGAATTATATTGGGCCTTTTCTGTGTTTATGCAGAGAAGAATGCCAGTCAAAAATGCCTAAATTTTGGTTCCAAAATTTAAAAACCACATAATGAGCACCTTCGGTTGTGTAGGTTTGAATAAGTGGATCATTTGATGTTGGATTCCACAGTCTGACCGAGCAATCTGACGAGGCCGACAACAACTGCTGACGAGTGCTGGAGTACGAGAGTGACCACACTGCGTCTGTGTGACCGATCAGCACTTTCTGGATCACCGCTGGGTCTAAGAGAAAAAATAATGTGAAGATTACAGGGTCTTTTAATAAAAAGCGTCTATTTTAAAACGTTTTTTTTTTGGGCTGGTTTTAGAGGCTAAATGTGTCTGCTTACAGATGTTTTTTCAACAATATAATTTTAAAATATCAGGTTTTTAGCAACACTTATTAACTATTGTACATGACTATTCATTTAGCCTTGGTATTGTGACTTGTAAGTTCATTATTTTGATGAGTATTCAGGGGTCGACCAACTAGGGTTATTTAAGTCATTGTACGGTTTAAGTGAATGCAAAGGTCCTTGGCTAAGGACACACACTTATATTAGTTTTAATTGAAACCTTCAGCAATCACTGAAGACAGTTTTAGGGTTAAAAAGTATGTGAAAAGACAGATCTGGCTAACATATTGACTGTATTTTATATTAACATAAGAGGTTAAAGATATTTAGCCAAATCTCAATATAGCAAGTTAAAATTCTTCAATGTGTTGATATGTCATGCAGCAATATGATGTGTAACAACATATGTATTTCACAATAAGAAGTAATGAATATAGCACCTCAGGCAAGTAATCCAGTTCTCTATGGTCATGTCACCAGGCGTTTATGATGAATGACATATTAATCCACTGGATTTAACAATACTTTTAAGTAATGATTGAAATACTTTAATACAGGCAATCTGATAGTACTAATTTTATGGTGTCCTTTAATGTTTTAATTTGAAAATAAATATCAAAATAAGACGAGAAATGATATGTTTTTTTATAGAACTGAAGATTACAGCATGCCAGGTACAACAATTCACATGGACTGTATCAAAAGCAGCAATTTCCACACTTACCATAAGTATCGTAAGCATCAATTTCCACACTAGGTATGGACCACACACGAACGCTGGCATCCAACCCACCACTGAAGCAATACGAGCCATCAGCATCCACTTCAAGACTGAGAACTGCACCACTGATAGACAAATAGTAATTTTAATAAACCCTTATTAGCTTTATTTTTAAATGATGATTGTACAAATAGTAGAAGAGAAAGTTTATGGAACAGATGAGATTTTAAATAAAAAAGTGTTTTAAAATACTAGGCATTAAAACATATACTAGTTTTTACTAGGTATAAAAACATGAACAAAATCATATAAGTTAAAGGGAATACTATTATTAATTCTGTCCCCAACATCGGATATCGTGATATTTTTAGGAATTACTTACGAGTGTCCTCTGAAGCTATATATCGGCTCCACATCTAGCGACTGGGTCTTCTTGCTCGGAAGCGGCTTGTTGAGGTTCCAGAGCTTCATCGTGTGATCCTCCGATGCTGTGATCACCGCGGACTCGTTTGGGAGGAACCTAATCGCTCGGATCCCGTCGAAATGGCTCCGGAGAGTGTATTTGGGATTCCAGGTTTTGCGGTATGATTCCTTTGTCGCAGCGATCTGGAAATCCATAGTTGAGAATTCAGTAACTGATAACCAAATTTTAAAAATTAATTGTTGTAAGTTGAGAACTTGCGTGTTTAGAGAAGTTTTTTGTTGTTTTTGGTTATACTTGGAGGACTATTGACACTTCTTAAAGTAATCGTTAGTATGTAATGTATAAATATACTTAGCTACTTTTTATAAAATATAAACTTTTATAAATATAAACTTTCTATTTTTTATAAAATATGTTAAAATATACTTAGCTAGTTTTTATAAAATATAAACTTTTATAAATATAAACTTTCTATTTTTTATAAAATATGTTAAAATATACTTAGCTAGTTTTTATAAAATATAAACTTTTATAAATATAAACTTTCTATTTTTTATAAAATATGTTAAAATATACTTAGCTAGTTTTTATAAAATATAAACTTTTATAAATATAAACTTTCTACTTTTTATAAAATATGTATAAATATACTTAGCTAGTTTTTGGTCATACTGGGCAATGGGGACTATTGACACTTCTTAAAGTAATCGTAAGAATGCAATGTATAATTATACTTATCTACTTTTTCAGAAAATTTCTAGAAATTTCAGGAACTGGTCTTATTTAAAAAATTATTACATATGTATTAGTCCTGAAAACTTTAGGTAGGGATCAGTGCTCAAACCCAGTAATATCTGAAGTAGGCTACTATGTCAGCCTGTGTAATTGGGAGTCTTTAGTTGTAGGCAAATCATTCAGCACAGGATTTCTTATCCAGCAGATTACAAAATTCGGGGAAAACTAAAAAGAGAGAAAGCGGAAAGGCGGAAGGAGGGAAACTGCAGGCTAAAATGAAAATTGTGACATTAGGGTTAGTTTTAAACAGTGAGGGTTAGTCTTGTGGTTGAGATTAGTGTTTAGGGATTGATTAAAATTAGTTTCCGTAATTTTAGGGAGCAGTTTCCCTCCTTCCATCCTTCCAGTTTCCCTCATTTTAGCGTTGCCCCAAAATTCCACTTAAACACAGGGAAACTCACATCGTAAGAAAGTGGGTCGGCTTCATTGGCCACAGTAAGGCCAGCCAATGCTCCAAGTCCGAGAGCGTTTTCAATCGATTCATCTCCCATGTGAGTTCCACCGACCGTGAATGGGAGAGATTCTGAATGGAAAACATAAAAGTAGATTAAATGGCTAAAACAAGAGCATTTATGAAAAATTAAAGACCATATCTTGCCGAAATACAGTGAGTACCAGATTAATGCATTTATGTAGTGTCCAAAAAAAGCTATTTCATTTTTGGAAAATTGAAAGACCATAATCTTGCCGAAATACAGAGTATCAGAACAATATTAAAAATTAAAAGGATAAATTTTTTTCTTATCGTGTTCTGGGAATCAATTGACATGGTCTGGCACATGCATAGATAGACTTCTTGCACAATATATACTATGAATCAAAAAGACAGTTTAGTTATTTGTAAAAAATGAAAAACTTAATTTCATAAAAAAATTGAGGAAAACTTAAGTGCTTAAACAAATATAAATTCAATAGACTTCTCTCTTTTACTGTAAAAAGGGAATCCTTATAAAAAATTAAACTCAGGATAGTGGAATAAATCTACCGTTGCCCATAACTGAAGGAAGCCTGGCTAATCGATCTGTCCAGCTGTGAATCAAAAACAACAATCACCTTCATCAGGGATATGTATGTCGACCTCCTCTGTTGCCCGGGACATCTCTGATCCTCTCAGTGTGTCCAACATGCTCTGCAGATCTTTCTTTATTGGACCTGTGAAGCACGTTAGTGAACCATTCATGGTCTTTTTACGTAACACCTTATAAAAATTATGAAAACTCAAAACTGCACTAGTGCACTTACAACAAGAGACTTGCATATTTCCAATGTAATAGTAAAGGTCATTTCGAACAAATTTTGAATAAAAGTTTTTAAGAATACACAAAAGCAGTAACCGTTACCCAGTATAAAGTAAAACTGTCTTGCTTAAAAAATTCATAATAATTTTTTGGTTTTAATCAGATGGTTGCAATAACACTAATATTGGAAAAGCTATACTGTTGTATTGTTGCAAACAAATTATTTTAAAGAAAATAATAAAGATTGAAAAACATATCAAGCAGTCCTGTAAACTATATAAAACTTTACAAAACACAGTCATTTGTTGTAAATATATCATGTACTGTATATGTGTTTTATTGTCGGGCATTAAATAATACCAAGTGCCTAGCTGTCATAAAAGAATGAAATTTACTGCACCTATATGTACCAATATGTTTAGAGACCATAAATTATTGATACTGACTCAGACAGTAAAATAAAGAGCACAAAGAATGATTGAGTACTGAGAATGAAATATTGAAATATTACAACCACAAGTGTTTTCTTCTTTTGGTAAAAAATCTTGTCCAAACTTAGTGTTAAGCTTTATAGGCACATTTTCCTATAGAATTTTAATGCAAAACTAACATATACTTTGTAAGCTTCCACAGTTTGATTAACCTGTATTGCTTGGTAAATACCAGGTGAAGCATATATGCAGACTACAAAGATACAGGTCTCTCTCAATAATTATTAATGCATGGTTAAGTGTAAATCATTTAAGAAAAAGGAATTTGATGTTTAATAGAAATTGAACTGTTAACGACAGGCACACCCTGAACTTTAACTTGACACACTAATCAGTGTAAGTTTTATTTCAGATTTCTGTGTTCAATTATTGGAACATATTCATTTACAGCTTATTGTATGAGAGGTACACACACACACTTCAGGTCTAGAAAGTGGATACTTACGTTTCAATTCTTTCTTCTTTGTCTGGCGTTTTTCTTGCCGGAATTGTTCCTTCATGGCGTTTAGTTTGTTCTGGTCTACCGACCAATCTAGCTTCATATCATCTGTCATTGAAAGGAGACTTGAGTATTGGAAAGAAAAGTTCAATTTTCCCAAAATGGTAAAATTACTAAAATATTCCTGTCGTGGCAGGCTGTTCAGCCATTTTTGGGAAATTGTTTATGTGATTCACATATTTTGATATTCAATAAACCTGATCACGCCAATTATGGAAAGCCAACATAGTGAATTACATTTAATAATCGCTAACCATTAAATTCTCTAAACATAATTACAGTTGCATTGTCTGTAGGTTTCGCTATAATTTGATGAAAAAAAGTTATACTGGTACAATTGTATACAAACCACTACATTCCACTTTAATAGTTTATTAAACAGTAGTATAATTTTTATAGAGTACTTTAAACTTTATATCAACTTTTATATGGTATTTTTTAACAACCACAAAACCCCAATGGAATGTGGTAAATGTTGTGACAATTTGAAAACAACAATTCAGAAAAAGTACCGGTACCGGTTCCAGGAATTTTGCTCAGTTAACCTCTAAATTGACAGAATTTGTTTATTAATTGTTTAAATATCAGGTACATAAAATATCTTAACTTTTACCAAAATATACTAAAATGCTGAATTGGGAAATTAAGTAAATTTTATCTATTGGAAATACAGGGAATTGTAAAAAAAACCTTTACACACTCCAACTAAGTTATGAATAAATATCACTTCTTTTTTGTCTTGATTTTTCGTTTTAACTTAAACAGTAACGAGATTTCACGAGTTCTCATAGCGAGGTCATTTCCTGATTTCCGCGAATTTTATATCGTGGTCATTTCCTAACTCTGCAAATAGAGTGGGCGCAGTGAATCGTGACAAAACCAAAATGATGAAACCAAAATTACAAGGTCGAAAACAAGCAGTTTGTCGATTTGACATTAAAAAAAAAAACACATACCAGGTTCAGCGGCTGTTGGATTAAGGAAATCAAACTCAGCAAGAGCCATTTCCTCATCTCCAAACCCATCCACCTCATCAAATGCATCCTGCAATGTCATTCCAGTTATTCAACCTTTTGATAATTTGTCATAATTGCAGGTAATTATATTCATTTTTTTCATAATTGCAGATAATAACATTCATCATAAGTATTTAAGTATTTGACCATATGTTTCACTCTTTATTTTATGGACCAAATACAAAATCTAACTGTACTCCCACATGGTACATCAGGGCACAACAGCCAAACAGAGTGGGATTTCTGATTCGATACCATGGTGGTCACTAAACACATTTGTGCTCTGCCCAAGATATTCTGTGTATATTGCTAAAGCATTTATTTAACCGTCTTTACTGGGTTTTATTAATCCAAAATTATTTACACACACTTTAATAGCATTACTGGCAATAGAGAACAATAATGAAGTATTCCAGCATCTACTTTTAAAATGATTATTATATTATATCCTCAGAATAAATACAAATTTCCTAACCGATCTGTTTAAAAAGGAAATTCCTGGCCACATTTGTTAAAGTTGATTGATGTATGACAAAAATGCATTTTTTAAATAATTAAAATATAACAACCCCAAGTGTTTTCTGCTTTCGATAAAAAGTCTTGTCAAAACTTTGCCAGTGCCTTCTCTATTGCCAGATTTTACGTCATTAGTTTTATCTACAAAGTCTCAACAATAGAAACAAAGAAGAAACCTTTGCTCTGGCTTTCCTCTGATGATCCCCGTCATCAGTAACATCCTCATCCTGCATGTTAACATCCTCGTCATCTTCGTTGTCATTGTCTTCTGCGTTGAGGAAGTTGAAGTCCTTGAAGATGCTCTCGGTGTTCCCATCCGTACTGTGGGTTGCCAACACGAATCCGGCCGACCTTGGGAGAAATATGGACGTTAATGTTGGGGTAACTGGCAGCATTACAAATTGCACTGGTGGTAATAACTGAAACTTATATATGATGCTGATGACTAAAATAAATAGCCTGGCTACATGGTGTATAAGGAATTATTTATACATTGTTCAATCTTAAGAACATAAAAATATATTTAAATTTTAAGGATGGCTTGCAATTTTTTGCTAAATGACAATACAAATTTATGTGCAAATTTTATGCTAAGTTTCGGTAAAAATAACAATTTTGCAAAATAGTTTAAATAAGCGTGCTCAGGATATCAATTGTTTAGACATGCCTTTAGAGTATGATTTAAAATTAGTGTGAACGATTCAACGAGCAGCTGGCCAGCTGCAACTGGTTCCAAACACATCTGCTAAATAGTTAGCTCACTTCGATTGTTTTTCTTCATCTGAAATGTTGCCATTAACGACCTGATTGTCGTTTTCCACTGGTTTTGGAGCGTCGTAATTATTCCCAAGGAGAGCACGAACTCGCTGGGAGCGTACGTCGAGTATTGTTTCACTATACCCCACTTCTTGTAGGTATCTATTGGCAAATACAACCAGCTTTAGTTGATATAAAAAAACTAATGACTTATAGAGATGAATATAGAGTTAGTGTATTCTTGAGATAGTTTATAAATAAATATATTTAGCTGTATCATCTACTCTGCACATACGCAATTAGACATTTATTTGTAATATTAACATTAAAAATAAATAAAGTATTTTAAATAGGTAGATTTATTTGGAAATTGAGTGACGTTAGTTAATTTTCGGTATTACTAAGTTCATAAGGTTTTATTGGGCTATTTAATAAGTACAAGATGGTAAATCCTAACTTACTGCCTCAGCAATTGTCGCCCATGGCGCCATGACATATGAGCATTAGTTGTTTGAAGTTCATTCGTTTTTGACTCATCTGGGATCAAAGAAGAAATGAAACAAATCAATATTTCCATAGAATTCAAAATTTAATATTTTAATCGTTAGCACGTGATGAAAGTATCTAATCTGTATTGAAACTGGCTCTCTGGCACTGATAAGAAAAGGAATTAATAATAAACCCGGCATTTCTGTTAATAATTAAACGATATGTAGCTCTACTATAAACGTTTTGGGGAATAAAAGTTGTTAACAAGTCAATTGTCCAACCAATATTAAATATCA
>CH002950.1:1266763-1291874 GCA_000149265.1 Ciona savignyi
AATTCCTGGCATTGAATACGGGGATTTCGTCTCTCCCTATATAAAAAACAACAGTGAAAATTATCATTTAAGATTCATCCATGTATGTTATATGCCTGCATTGGTAAGAAGTTTAATCAAGTCAGTGTGTAATGGTTAAAAAAACACAATTACTTTTAATGTATTTAATGTAACACAATTACATCACTAAACAGTAGAATCATCTAAACACCATAATAATTAATAAGACGCCAAGTTTATGCTCATTTCTATACAATTGTGTTGTTTAATTGATATTAAATGCCAAACAAAGCAAATCATGGCTGATGCAAGAATCTTCCATACACTGCAGCTTATTATGTGGGAAGAGTCACACTTATTCATTAAAGAAAATATAAATAGAAGTAGCTAAATAGATCAACTCACAGGTTCATTTGCTTGGTTGTTCCCACCAGCATCGCCATTTTCTAAATCCATCATTGAAACAACGTGTAAGAAATACAGTGGTCAATATTCACTAACAAATGAGCATATATTTGAATTTATCTAACGTTGAATCTGCAACCTTAAATGTAAAAATGACTTGATATTTATTTTCCTTATTAACAAAATACCCGATTTTAGATGTTTCTATTAATCTGTCTCTCTTTTATAAGAAGTGAAGTGCCAAAATTCCATGCAGTAAGGTGGAGTCAAGTTAACCACCATTTATGTAATACAGTGAAAAAATAAAGTTGGAATTGAAAATGTTTAAAACTGCTTACTTTGTAAAATCATTCTATAGTTATCAATTATCAATATAACATTTTTTGTAATACCCAGAACACACATTAAAATAACTACTTGTGATTTGTTTTCCCTACCTACAGTTAAGCTAAACGACCTTAAAAACACAAACAGCGGTTGTTTGTTTCAGTTAAATAAACCATTATTTATAAGTGTAATATTTTTCGACATTTTCAACTGTACCTTGTTTGGGCTTTTTATAAACACATGGAGTGAAACAAAAATGTTAAATATAATTACATGAAATAATAAAGATAGCCAAAAATATCCGGTAGGTTTGACAAAATTCAGTCAACAGGCCATAGCATCCGAAGCTAAGTAAAACAACCTGATATGATAATTTTTAAAGTCAAGTCAGTTTCCGATTAACCATAATATTTTACATTGGATATATTGTCCCTTTTCTCATCAAACCTTGCACCTCAATTATATTATAGCATATTAAACAACCTCAAGCAATATAGTTTGACTAGTTGATCCTTTGGATCTTTCACTGCATTAAGTGCAAATGTATGGTATAGATATTTTATTACTGCATTTGGTCAGATTTAATTATTTGTTGGTTTCCATTGTTTGTTAATTAATTATCGCCGAATGTATGTTATTATTTGAAAAATAAATTGAATTAATTTGAATTTCTGATTGTTCTGTTATATTGAAATCAAGGAAAAGGTTGGTACATTGGAATGTGATCTACTTTGAGGGGAGGTTCTTGTACCACATATTTGTTTGCGGTTGTTAAGATAAATTTTCTATTTCTAAGCTTGTGTGAAACAACTGCCAAAATACATACGACACATGAAACCAGTGGTACTTTAACTGGTGTCCACAAAAGATTTTTTGGAGAGGTCATTAAGTTTGTACTAGTATGATTAACTAAAATCTAGTAAAATGTATATTACTAGATGTTAATCTTTTTTTAGGGGCACTGATACATGCAATATTAATACTAACTGGTTTTATTAAAATCGGTTAAATAGCTTTAAGCCAAAACTTTAACAGGTTCATTGTTCATGAAATCAAATACGTTAAGAACCACTGGATTAAACCATTGGTAGAAATCATGTAGCCTGAAGCTACTTACTTATTCAACTTTATGGCTGGAAAAAGCTGTGATTCACCAAGCTGATCTTTATATGATCGCATAAAAAGTAAATAAAATGTACAATACACCTGGAATAATAAATAAATAGCATAATATTGCTTAAATGGCATAAAAAAATTCGATAATGTTAGTTATACCATCACAATTTTGGTTGAAAATATATGATGGCTAACATATGCTTACAGGACCAGCTTTACTCAAATATTTATGGCTAAAACACTTCATAAACCAAAGGGGCAGTACTAAACAACATAAATATTGAACAACGGAAATACAAAATTGGGGGGAAAACTAAGAGGAAGCGGGAAGGAGGGAAACTGCATACAAAAATGAAGATCATGACCTTTTAGTTTTAAACATGTTAGTTTTAAACATGGGGTTGGAGTTAGGGTTAGTTCTGGGATTGAGATTAGTGTATAGGGCAGGGTTAAAATTAGTTTTCATAATTTTAGTGAGCAGTTTCCCTCCTTCCCTTCTCCCCTCTTTTCCACCTTTTAGTGTAGCCCTGAAATTGATTTTTAATTTCAACTCGACCTTAACCTCTGCAAGTTTAAATAACATTTAATTTCCTTTATTACCATTTTTATATTTTTACTTTTTACCAAACTTGAAGGCAGATATGGATTAAATATATCCCACGATACTGTGCATATATTTAAAAGCAGGTCTTTACTTTATTTACTGATACACTCTACGTCACAGTACAGTTTCTGGTTCATTGACTTTGAATGGCATGATGAGGAATTCTGATCAGTCTATAACTTTTTTAAGTCTATGAAAGTACACTGTAGCTATCCGCGGTAGAAAACGAACATACTATTTATCAGATGGTGATGAAAAACACTTATCCGCACATCTTAACCAGTTTAGGACGGTATTTCATCTATCCCAGGCCACACTGCGTTATTTTTCTTTCGTTCAGCCTGAAAATTATACAAAGTATTCTTGTCTAAACCTCTATCCCGTTACATACCATATTACAACAAAACTTGCCTTTACACGTATTTTTTTTTAAATTAAACCAAAAAAGCTGCGAGTCACCTCAACATTCAACAAACTTCATTGACGCCTCCTTCTCTCTCTGGTGCCCCCAGTGAAAATTATTACGTTAGGGTAAAATAATTTTAAAACGGGGAAGTGAATGCTGATGATTTGTTTTTATTCTGTCGAGTTTATTAAATTATTACCAATGACCGTTCATAAGAAGGTAAAATAGTTAGAAATAATATCTCAATCTAAAACATTGTTTATGGCAAAAATAATTAGTCTATTTAAATCGGATAATACCGAAGTAAACACATTGACCGAATAAGATTGGACAAAATATTTATGTTTTATTCTTGTCGTTGGAAAAAGCGCAGGAGAATCATCACACGTGCGAAGTCCAAATATATATCTATACACTAGCCCAATAACTTGCTGAGTTGGTGTGTCGCCCGTTTTAAAAAATGGAAAACAATCTATCCGGGAGCGTGTCCGCTCTGTCATATACCCACGACTCCACCGTCTAGTCTTTTGCTGGTTTTCAACGCCACATTTTGGCTACGTGCAGACCATCTAGATTCTTAACCTTTTAGCTAACCAAATGAATTTGTACTCGTACAATCTGACACTAGGTAGCCACAAAGAGCCACCCACTAACCGACACGCTACACATTTAAAGAAGGATAGCAAACTCATATTCCCGGGTATGGTGCGTGTACAATTATCCTGACCCAACTGTCGATATAACGTAGTTGCACCACTAAGATAAAAAACGAAATATTTCTATACTAACAAACAATGTGACCGAAAAAAATATGTTTACACAAAACATTGTTACCGCATAGCAAGTTAAAATTGCTTTGTTGTAACAATATTTGCAATGACTATTTTTGCGCTATAAAGACTATACCGGTAAGTTAACTTAAATTACCAAAGCAAATGTCGCTAATTCAACAAGATACAGGCATTGATTTGTTGTTTAACACTTTAATCAACTGGAGTCTAGCAGCAAAAAGTAGGCCTAAGTCTTTCCCAATGACATCTGCAGCATTTCGAAATATTTACCATCCGTCAAAGATGTATTGTATTCGTGGGAATGTTATCGAACGTTACTTCGTCACGTTTTTCAGATTGATTTCAAATTGGCCGATCTAAAAGGTGCAGTCGGCTTACCTAAATAAAATTCAATGATGGTTTTCAAAGAAACCATGTTAGATATGACCCCGCTAAGTTCTGGCGGTATTTTATTCTGATGAAAATTGTTAGTGTTAAAATACTAGTAATATGGTTGTCAGTAATAAGACAATTGCTATCTGGAATGTATAAATATAGCATTACGGGTGAATTCTTTATGTAGACCAAGTAATTTTTACCAATAATAATAACGACGGTCTTCCTTTCAGCCATCGTCTGTCGTTTGACCTGCTACGCCCACATGATTCATAGTTATCACCTAATAACCAACGCAGCATGTGTTACAACGTAAGTGTATGCTGATTAGAACCATACTAGAAGCAACTAAATACTAATGCACTAGATTTACGGCGCAAAACTGCAGCTATATAAGAACAAAGCAATGTGCATGCATTTGTCTACGAATAGCAATAACAACAAATGTGACAGAAGAAAATTGGATCTTTTTATGTCATTTGTTGATATTTAGGCACCTGTTATAATATATGTATAAAGACAATTAATCATTTTATCAGTCATTACTTGTTGTAGAATGTAGATCATAAAATACTATCGTACACCAGTCTGGTTTATCGAAAACGTCCCTATACTTTATAAGTCTATGTGCTATATCTCTTCAAGAGTGGTTGTAGAAAAGTAGTACAGGTAATTTTGAGCTTTTATTATACAAAGTTTATGTAGAAATTAAACTGAATACGTTTTCACCGATTAAAAGTATCCACCGTCAAATCAATGTTGTTATATGAATTGTTTGGCTAATTTATCTAGTGTTTCCTGCGCACATTTCTCACGTCATACTTGCACACGGTAGTGGCGTACTTTTACCAGGAGTTTTTGTGAACGAAAGTAGCTACAGCATAGCCTGCTTTATTGGTCACTCGATTTATCATACGTAAACTACGTAATTGCTGGCAAGTGCTGTGCAGTGCATGTCTGTTTGGATAATGAATAGGTTTGGGCTTATGTTGTTGATATTATGACATCCGCTGATTAGATAGTTCCCCGGTGAAATTACGTCAAGCGTTTTGCAGTTACTATATACGTACGTGCACGTGGACATGGGGATTAATGGTGTGCAATAAGAACTGAAAGGTTAGAGCGCTAAGGATAGTTCAGACAATCTTAGTCCAACCAATGCGTGGTTTGTGTTTAGATTTTCCAGTTCCATACAGTGTCCAGGAGTATTTTTTTCGTCCTCCGCTTTAGCACCGGTTGTGTGCGGATGTAGAAACAGGTCCCACGCCTTATTTTTTATGTTGTACCACGCAATATAAATCTTTGTGTGGCAATCAGATGCTCTGATGAAGATGTTAGACATAGGGCCAAGATTTGTGTGTAATTCAGAAAGACAGTTAAGCACAAAAAGGATTGTTTTTGTGGAAAAAAGGCGTTAAGTTGGAACATGATTCTACAGATAGGATTTAATATAACAAATGACCGTGTTAGCTAACTTGGAATAGAAACAATTATGTGGTGGGGAGTAGCCTAAGTATCCTGTGATTGTACTAACTGAACTTATACCAAAAATAAGGGATTTACAATGCTATAAAAAAATACTTTGTTACGTGCACATGAGCTCAGTGGTTTCTAAATTATATTAAAAGTTAGGGGATAAGATTCAAATTAATCGGTCGTAATCGGTGCTTGTTTATTTTATATTTACGTAATGGAAGTGCCCCCACTCTTCTATTTGTTCGATTTTGTTATCTCTAGGTTTTGAAGGTGGATACGTCATTGAGTCTGGTTCCGGTCAGGAATTAGGTTAATATGCGTCAGAACCATTGTCCTGCTTTTCAGAATTAGGTGGATGTGGTATTGATGATACCGGACTAAAATAAGGAATAGATAAAATAAGAAAAATAGAAATCAATTATTTACTAAAATTAAGCTTATATATAGTTATAAGTTGGTTCTAGAATAGTGTGTGTATTTTCCACCCAAAATGTTAAAGGCGAACTGCAGACCGTCGCGTGTATTTTTTATAGCATGTCTGTAATAATAGTTAGTTTTACGTCCCAATAAACGATTAAACTATATATATAAGTTTATGACAAACCCACAGTATGTTCTCAGCGTATGTTGCTTACGTCATATCCGAAGTTTGCAAGTTAAAGAATGAGCGCGCATAAAGACGTAAAGGTTAAAAATTCATCATTGAACTACCTACTCGACACGTTTTCGAAATCGTGGGATTCGAACTGCACTTCCTGCAATTTAGCGCTTGTATTTCCATGCAAAAGTATGTCATTTGTCAGCAGCGAATTATAGGATAATAAAGGACAGTAGGAAAACATATATCAAGTAATGTGGTGATTCGACATCATGCGTGCGTTTTGCTTTAACTTAAATAAGCAGAGAGGGAGCAACGCCTGCATTCGTGATGGCAATTCGTGATAGTACAAAAGGTTTTGACCCGTGAGTCCTTAGTCTTGACATACTTACCGCGTGCCTCGCGGTTGCTGTTATTATGAGTCGATTACAGATGTTTACACTTAAATGACGTCACAAGTGCCTATTCTTTATCAATGACGTAAGGGAATTGCGTCATCGATAATACCACGTTTGCTCAGCAAAATGGAAAACCCGGAGATAAAAAATTAAGCATATACTTTTTGATCGGCATAGAAGTGTTGACAAGCCACATTTCCCATATACCAATTGTCTACTGTCGTATGATATATTCCATTGGACGGGTGGGGTTGTTTTTAGGGTTATATATATTCACGTTCCACTAACTCATTAGTTCGGTTACAAAATAGCGCTCGTCAGAAAATTTAATGCTTTGATAATTTAGGTTTTAATTTGAGTACAAAAGATCCAAAGTGGCGTGTCATATTTACGTCATTGTGCGTGCGTGTAGCCCATAATCGAGAGGCATTTTGCTTTAAATCTGCACGACATGTTTTCTCAATTTTTATTCTAACTTTTGAAATTGCTATTAGCACGTTCTGGTCGGCTGCTATGAATCAATTTAAAATCAAATCCGCAACAAAATGCGGTTCCAAATATAGAAAACAAAACAGTCCAATTTGCATGTAAATCAATCATTGCTAAACTTTAATTAAGATTTTTTGGCACAAAACAGCGAGTTCGTGTGTGGAGTCAATTAAAGTTATAATAAAAATGTTTAATTCTGAAAAAGCGGTACGATATTCATGTCAGTCGATAAATCACTTAGTCAGGAAAGTGTGCGACAATCTGAGTAAAAGTTTGTATCATTTTGCGTGAAAGAGCTCAAATAAATGTTCGAAAAGAGTCATAGAACAGCGAATCAGCTGCAAGTACATACCACCTGAAGATTTTTAGTTGGTTTGTATTCTTAAAATTGCAGTGAAAAGCAAGCAATAACGGCAGACCGTAACTCATGTTCTGTCAAATAATAATGGAATATAACAAAACTTTTTTTTGTTTTTAAACAAAAGTAGTTATAACACAGGCAATCGTCAGATTATCTTGTACCCACAGCAACGCGTGTAAGTTCAATTATTTTTACATTTTTTTGTCGGGTGCAATTGAATTTATTGGATATGTGGAACAGCCGTATACCTTGGCCACCGGAAAACATCCGCGAAGCGATGATTTTAACCACAATGGACTAAGGTGGAAAATATAATAGATTAAATGTTGCAGGTTAAATTGTGTGCATAATATTCGTGACTGATTTTAATTGATTTATTTAAAGCTTAGCAATGCATTATGGAAACATGATTCTCAGTGCTATGGGCGATGTTACAATCACGTGGTGGATCTTTCTATCCGCCCTGGCGCTTCTAGCGGTTAAAATGGTGGACACTAAGTCGAAGAAGAAAAATTCTAATTTCCGTCATCCGCCTGGCCCAAAGGGTTACCCAATATTAGGGACCTTTCCGAGTTTGCTACGCGAGCCAGCGCATGTGGTATTCGGGGGTAAGTGTTGTGAATCCAAATTACTTTTTATAACCAAAATACTTAAGCTATTCATTTCTAATTTAAGTAATTCTAATTTTAGTATATAAAAATACGGTGTGTACTTATATCGACATAGTACACACCACCACATTTCTAATTTTAAGCAATCTTAAAAAATTTATTTTAGGGGCGAGAAATACGGCCAATCTTAAAAATATTTTTATATTTTATTTCAGAGTGGAGTAAAAAGTACGGAAATGTGTACCAATTCACACTTGGAGGTGGTCGTTCGATTGTCTTGGGGGATACAGCCACAGTAAGGCTTGCTATGTTGGGTAAAACCCCGGATTTTGATAGTCGTTGCCAGTGGAGATACTGCTTCAATAAAATGTTTAGAGGTAAGTCGACTTAGTTGTTTTGATTATATTTGCATAAATATATGTCGTGTGAGGGTGGGTTTAGGGCTTGTAATTTAAGCTTCTTGAACGAGTGCTAAAACCGTATTAAAAAACGATATATATATAGCAAATAACTTTGTATCACTTGACTCTATTCGTTTATTTAAGATATAACCTTGAGTAATTTTATCCAAGATGTAGTAAGGTTTTTCTTAAAAAATATATATATACCGAATTGAGTAGGGTAATCTTACATGATTTAAGTCGACATGTAACTGTTACATATACCCTGCGATCAAACAACTGTTAGTGACGTAAATACGCATAAACAGCAGTTGCTCATAATGGTATTGTCGTTGTTTTTCCGAAGATAATTTCTATTCTTAAGCGATGAAACTTCACATTAGGCTGAACACATTGTAATTATATCTTTCATGTCATTACATTGCGTGTAATTACTCGGAAATTGGCCATAAGCAGAACCCTAAATTAGCTTGAAAACAAACAACGTAGAAAAGGGAAATTTAGAGTTATTTATTTTACAGGTTTATCGGTACTGCCTTACTCACGAAAATGGGTCAACACCAGACGACGCACTCTAACCATTCTTCGCAACATAGGAATGGGGAGATCCTCAATGGAGGGGAAAATACACGAAGAAAGTAAGTGCTGAGATCAGTCTCGTTATTTCCACAACAAAGATAGCAAACCCCAAGAGAAAGACAAAATATTTCTGCCTCAAACGGAAAGTTACCTGACATGACTGGTCAGAAAGGACATCAATTCCCTATAACTTCAGTCTGGCTATAGCCTTCGACAACAAACGGATTGTGGTAAATGGTATCAGGACTATGGTTTCATATCTTAACCTAAAACGTAACTATAACCATATGGAGCACAGAATATCTATCAGTGGATCGTTGATCCGAGTTGTTAACTTTTTACCGCGTTGTAAACAGTGTTTTAAGTTATATTTATTTCCACAGCACAGATTTTGATGGAATGTATGCTGGAAGCAAGCAACGACGGGATAGTCAACTTCGAACCACGTGACATGATGCGTCGTGCTCCAATGAACACCATTTGGTCCATCATTTTTGGAAAAAGGTAGCTTAACGTTAATTCTGCTAAACAGTTTGTTTAAATGTGGCCTGTAGCACAAAAAATGTAAGTCAGTCGACAAAAATATTTCAATTTTAAATAAAATGTATTACGATAGACAAATTAACTCCTTGCCGATGCTGCTGCAAATAATTATTTACTCTCTCTGACTATAAATTAAAACCAGCTAAACAAAGTAAAATCGGGCATCATAACGACATTCAACATACTTTTTCAAGAAATATTGTAACATTTTCGTTAACATAAAAACCCTGTTTGAAATCATAAAGATACTGCTGGTTTTGAGAATCCCCGGTCACTAAACTTAACTCGTTCCCGTGAATACTTAGTAAATGTTTTGTAATAACTGATGTAGCTTGTCGGTTAGGTGGTGTGCTCATGTTTTTAATCGGCATACAAAACGCAGGGCACTAAGGAAAAATATAGTTACCGCAGTTAATTTTCTCGTGTTTAAACCGTCGCGGCACTTGGCCACTAAGCCATACCAGTATGTACAACGAATATTTTTTAGGTACGACTATGGAAACCCGTACCTACTTTACGTGATGAATACAGTGGTTTGGCTGGTCGATTTCCTTGCCAAGGCCAGCGTGTTTGATGTGCTACCAAGCAGCTTGCGCCACATGGCGGGATTCAGTTTAGAAACTTTTCACCGCAAGTTGGACACATTGCACGGTTTCATGACGGACAGAGTCGCGGAACATAAAAAGTCATACGAAAGTGACGTGACAAGAGACTTTGTTGATGCATGGATGGAGGTATTGTTTGACTATCCGTTAGGTTTTTAAAATAAAGTACTTAAATTTTCTGTTAAATTATTTGTTGTTGTTTTTTTTATCCAAGGTTAACCATTTATTCTTCGGTTTGGAGTCATAATTACACGGCTAATCAATCGTCTGATAACCTCATGTCACCAGTCGAAATGCCACAGTTCTTGCGATGTTGTCTATATTTTATATAACTATGTTTAAAGTTTCATTTGTACCCACTGGATCAGAGGTGAGCACAAAAATATTGCCCACGGACATACCACATAGCAGCATAAGCAGGGAAAACATCAAATGGAAACTGTTTGGCCTGAACCCCTACACTCTACGGCCGAGGAATATGATTTTTTACTGATTACCTGACCAAATGTTTAATTTGTAGGCAAGTAAACGGGAGAAAGTGAATAAAACTGCTTTGGACGATTCCGATGAGATTAGCTGCCTTCCGGATGTAATTCAGGATATCATCATTGCTGGAGCACATTCGACTGGCGTCGTCTTCAACTGGGCGATCCTTCTTCTGGTCTTAAATAAAAAAGAACAGGATTTGGTAAGCAGATTTTAGAAAGAAAAAAATGTACAGCGATACGGTAATAGCCGGATTAAGGTGCCTCTGTCGCATCTTAACCAATTTACAATCCATAACAGCCATTTTACAATGCTTTTTCAGTGCTATCGTGAAATTATGGAGAACGTCGGACCGACAAGAGAGATCAGTATGTCCGACCGCCAGCGCCTTAGAAGAGTAGATGCGGTGGTTCACGAGTGCATGCGCATCGGTACGGTGTTACCTCTGGTGGCACACGCAACCGCACGTGATACGGAGATCGGTGGCTACGACATAAAAGCTGGCACTGAAGGTAGCAGCACACTCTTAGAACCGTATATATCAGTGGTTCTTAACCTTTTTGGTACCACGCCTCCCTTGCGCGATAAATATCCGTTTACGCCCCCTAGCGTTTGAATGCTGTGCTCTGTATGTTTTTCCCGGGAAAAAAGAAGCGTATTTTATTTATACATTTGAAAATATTTTTAAATATTGTAACACAACTGACCTAATGTACTTTTTATCTATCATTGTTATTGCGTGCATAGGTGAAATATTTAGTTGACCAACTTGGCTATCGATACAAAGCAAAGTTCACCAATTAACCGTGTTTGGCTTCCTAGTGATATATAACAACTGGTACATCAACCGCAATGAAAAAGTCTTTCCCGAACCGGACAAGTTCAACCCAGATCGGTGGATAAACGAGAAAGGAGGTTTCAGAAAGGAGCTTTTACAACACTTCTTCCCATTTGGAATCGGTAAGATCATAAAATATATTCAGGCTGAAATTTCCTGAGTAATTTAACTTCATTCTGTGTGTATTCCAGGTAAGCGGTCTTGTGCAGGAGAATCGTTGGCGCGAGCAAACCTGTTTATTGTAGTAGCCACATTGCTGCAACACCTTGAACTCCTAATGCCAGGTAACAGCATGATGATAATTCAAATTAAAACGTTTCAAAATGAACGGTTATTATTTTTAAGTTGTTAAGCACTTAAATCACATAGATAACCCATGCGAATGCGTTTACATAATATCATGGTTTTAGATAAGATAATAACATAATATCATGGTATAGGATCTAGGTAAGGTCCAGTAAGCGCTTTGCACAAGGACATAGCTGACTGTCGGCTACTTTTGACACTGCGACTCATTGGATGACTGTAGACGTACCCACCTTTTTTGAAAATGTTACCGTTTAATTTTCCTGCAGACGAGACTGCTGCGGCAAATATGCAACCAGAGGTCAAGCACAAATTCGGGTTAATAGCAGAATGTAAACCATTTCTAATGCGCGTGAAAAAGAGACCAACTGCCACGCAGCAGTTTCAGTGAGCTTGTAGAACGTACTTTGCTTCAGCAACTTTTTACGGCAATCTGTCCAGATACGACAGACTGAATTTAGCTTATAGCTGTAAAGGGTGGTGGTTTTTAATTCTTTGTCACGTTTTTATGTGTTTCCTACTTATCTACTCCTTAGCGGTGTTTGTCGCAATCTCTGCGTGTGCAATTGCAATCACGAAGCACCAGTCGGTCGGATTTCATATTATTTCAGTTAAAAGATATATTCCTCAATTTCCTAATCACAATCTGCAATATCTGGTGTGCTCTTGTAAAGGCCTAACAATTGCTTAACTATTTCGGTGCTTTTTCTGTACCCGTTTGTTTGTACCTACTGTTTTGACTGTCCTTTACTATTTAATTCGATTACAATAAACCTGCGCATAACTGCATCAGTCAACAAAGTACCATTTTGTAAGGTGGAAAGTCAAAACCAAAAAAAACAAACTACATCAAAAAAAGTTGCACAATATTTTGTCGAGAATAAAAACTACTACTCCTTTCTACTAAATGTCTAAAACAAGGTAATGCCGTAAATTTTAACAACAATAAGTTATAAGACAGTAAAAGCTAAAAAGCGCATTCCTTTCAGTTGCTTCGGTTAACGTTAATGTCTTCCTTACATTTTGTGAACTGAGCAGATAGCCAACTGCTTTGTTATGACGTACAATGTACACCAGGGGTGGGCAACATACGGCCCGCGGGCCGGGTCCGGCCCGTGAAGGGATTTTGACCGGCCCTTGGGCTGGTAACTATAACCATAACCTGTAATGTGGCCCAGGTCCGGACCGCGGTCTATATCTAATCATCTTCTGTAGATGGTCCGACGCATTAACAAGACCAAGCTACGTTCCAGTCTAACTGATGTTCATTCTTTAATGAGAAATTCTATCAAACTTACAGCCCGAGTTTAAACAACTTGGTGACGACTTTAATCGACCACATATGTCTTATTGTTTTGAGTACATTACGATAAATTCATTATGTGCTTTTTTGGTCTAAATTTTTTGTAAAGTTTAAACTTAACTTTAAGCATTATTTATAAATTTCTTTCTTGCATTAAGGTATAAATATGTTGTTAAGATATTAAATATTAATTATCTAATATTCCGGCCCGCCAATGACTTCATTTTTTTACATCTGGCCCGCCGACTAGAGAAGTTGCCCACCCCTGATGTACACCATACTACACTTCATAATTTAAAAAATAAAAGGAATATGTATGCCCAACAAATACCGGTATATACTTAAATATTAGTCTGACTGATTAGCTTGGTGGGTTAGTGCGTATGGGATAAACATGAATATCCTGACCTAGCCTATCCTTTAATCCAGCTGTTTACGTATTTTTACCTTTTTGAAAATGGCAGAAAAAGAAAAAAAATGATTGCACGTTTTAACAGTGTTAACCAACATGCTATATATAATAGCATCTAGCTTGATTGTTTTATTTTACCGGGACTAGTTTCGAAGCCAGATCCGATTTTTAACAATTATGACATCTGTACGCATGTGCAGGAAAATTGCTTTTACATTGCCCGTTGGAGTCCTTTTCCTTGACCTTGCCCTGTACATGTAACTACGGTGGCCCATAAGGGCAAACCACAAAATAGGATACACAACACACGAAACCGAAACACAAAACTCGAAACCGAAACACAAAACTCGAAACCGATACACAAAACTTAAAACTGAAACACAAAACTCGAAACCGGAACACAAAACTCGAAACCGAAACTCGAAACCGAAACACAAAACTCGAAACCGAAACACAAAACTTAAAAACGAAACACAAAACTCGAAACCGAAACACAAAACTCAAAACCGAAACACAAAACTCGAAACCGAAACACAAAACTCGAAACCGAAACACAAAACTCAAAACCGAAACGCAAAACTCAAAACCGAAACGCAAAACTCGAAACCGAAACGCAAAACTCGAAACCGAAACACAAAACTCAAAACCGAAACGCAAAACTCGAAACCGAAACGCAAAACTCGAAACCGAAACACAAAACTCGAAACCGAAACACAAAACTCGAAAACCGAAACACAAAACTCGAAACCGAAACACAAAACTCGAAACCGAAACACAAAACTCGAAACCGAAACACAAAACTCGAAACCGAAACACAAAACTCGAAACCGAAACACAAAACTCGAAACCGAAACACAAAACTCGAAACCGAAACACAAAACTCGAAACCGAAACACAAAACTCGAAACCGAAACACAAAACTTAAAACCGAAACACAAAACCGAAACACAAAACCGAAACACAAAACCGAAACCGAAACACAAAACTCGAAATAATCTTACAATCTCGATACCAGGAATTACAATCTCGATACCAGGAATTACAATCTCGATACCAGGAATTACAATCTCGATACCAGGAATTACAATCTCGATACCAGGAATTACAATCTCGATACCAGGAATTACAATCTCGATACCACGTGTAACATCTTAGATTAGCCGCTTATAGTACACAGTTAAAGTTGGTTAAAGTTTTTGAATTTTAGGGAAGTATGAAAAGAAAACCGTGTATAGCCCATGGTCGGCCTATTTGGTAAAGCCTTTTTTATACCATGAAATAAGTGATAAATATATTTTTGGTTGCAAATTAATGCGCCTAGCTCTAGCCTAGTTGTTACCCAACCTGTAGCCTAGCCGACCACGCAGCAGCTCCACCATTAACCTAACTTTGCTTACAGAAAGTTCAGGAGTGTTTTTGATTTAATAGGCTACAATGTTTTGTCCTTCATGTGGAACAGCAATCAAAAAATCATTTAAATTCTGTCCGCAATGCTCATTTTTTCTAAGCAACCATCCCCCTTCACCTTCTCTTTCAGATGGCCAAACAAGTTTTTCAAACATACCCAGCTCATCCTCCAGTCAGTATCCTATGCACAGTACCCCAGTAAGTCTGCTGTCAAAGCATAGTTCAAACGAAGATCAGGATATATTACCAAGCATTTTACCGAAATTTAGTCACTTTCTGGCAACAAAAAGTGAAGAAAGGCAGTCCATGTCATACAGGCCAAAACTAAAAAGCTTAAAAAAAATTGAGAAAGATGAAGTAACAATTAGTATAGGACTAATGGAATCCAAGTTTATAGATGGCAAATCGATTGAATATTCGATTAGCAGGGGAAAAGTACTTCCTCTTAAAGTAAGAAAGGTTTCAGGCAGTCAAGAGATTCTTCAAGCTGCCTTGAAGAAGAGGACAGATTTTGACAAAAGTTTCCGAAGAGATAAAATATACAAGTTGTCATACCCTGATGCCACAGAAGTAATATATATACCTGGAACAAAGGAAGAATTTAAATTGATAAAATATAAGGAAGAACTAGGGAAACCTTATGGAAGAATCACACTTTATTTGTGTTGTCAAATTAATACGGATAGTGTTGCTCAGGAAAGTGACTCGTCAGATGAGGATGTGACCAGCAGGTCGTTTACATTACCATTAGAGCCAAGCTTTGTAGATAGCAATCAACCTTCATCATCTGCTAAGGTATTTGTGGCAATGGTGCGATGTCCAATTTGCAATCAAAAATTTTCCAAATATGACATAGAAGTGCATGCAGATGCTTGCCTTAACAGCAAAACCAACCCATTCATGTGCTTTGAAAGCAACACTGATGATGATTTCGATTTACATGACCCTGAAGAACTGAACGAAGGTTCACCACAATGCCTCTCTCCTTCTCATGGATTAGAAATTTTAAATACCGAAAACCCACAAGAAATAAAATCAGCAATTTCCACAGCTATTAGAAGTGCTGTTATAGAAGATACCAGCAACCATTTACAAATCAGTGTTCGCCGGGGATTTTCTTTTGCAGATTTCAAATCATTTTTCAGCAAGAGCTGGAATAAAAGACAACAAAACAAACCATACCACATAACTTACATAGGGGAATCAGGTGTCGACACTGGAGGCATTTCGAGAGATTTTTATGCAGGTAAATTTATTTGAATATAAAAACAGACTAAAGGTCCAATCCAACACGCTACTACCTGCCAATACCACTATACTAGACCATCCAGATTGCATTCTTTTAATAGGCCACAGTGAAAAAAATGTTTAATTATTTTTATTATTTTGCGAATAAAGAGTTTATTGCCATTGGAAGTGATAGCTCATAGTAAAAAAACTGACCAAACTATTCATTTTCCTAGAAGCTTTGCAAGAAGTAAAATGCCAACACTTCGCTGGGACAGAGGATGAGGGATATGAGCCATTGTGTGGTCTAGTCAGCATAGCAGATGGCACAGTTCAAACTATCGGACATCTCTTTGCTGCCAGCCTGTGCAATGGTGGAAGGGGTCCAGGCTTTCTAGCACCTTGGGTTTTTAAATATTTAGTTGGTGGTTTGGAAGAAGTAATCAAAATATTACCTGCCGAGCTTCCGAATACATCCGTATATTTTAATATATATAAGCAGGTGTGTTTTTCAACAGCTCTATAATAACTTGGTCTTTTTTATGAATTTTAAAATATTATTATTTACAGTTATTCGCTGCACAAACTGACGGAGATGTGGCCAAAACGTTACAAAGCGATTACGATATGCTTGATGCGATAGGATATAGAGGGAATCCGGCTAAGGCAAACTTGAAAAATAGAAACAATGTTTTACAGTAAGAACTTTTATTTACTCTACATATGGTCTATTGAACAAAATCTGAAGGGAATCAGAAAAACAGGTGTGCTTATATCCATTTTTATTTGTAAGACTTTCAGAAACACAGGTGTGCTTATATCCATTTTTATTTGTAAGACTTTCAGAAACACAGGTGTGCTTATATCCATTTTTATTTGTAAGTTTTGCTTAACAGCATCATCAGTTCTTATTCAAATTGAAACAATCCTATTTGAATAAGAATTCTATCCGAATGAATAAGAATTCTATCCGAATGGAGGCGTGGGTTCGAACTTCGAATCCCACTACTGACACCATGTAATAATGAGTTCTAACACATTTACTTCATATGAGTTATTGACTCTATCTATATAACTTATGTGTTCCTGGCAGGTCTAAGCACGTGTATACATCAGAGCACTCGTTATAGCGGTCCTCATTGTATTGCGTCAAGTATTGAATGTCCTTGGGATTTACATAAAGCATTGTGGGAATTATGTTAACACTAGGGGCGCTATATTTAACTATTACATAGACACACCTGTTTTTCTGATTCCCTTCAGATTTTGTTAAATACTGATTTGTATCAATTAGTGTGTAATCCAAAATTCCAAACCATCACACCGTGGGGACGGTTGATTGCAATTTGCAACTGCAGTCTTACTAACTGCCAAAAACTAAATGGGTTATTATTTGTTAGATCCCTGTTCATGAAATCAAAAGTTGAACCATTGCTGCCTACATTGGATGCCATTGTTAGTGGCTTATCCTGTTACAACATGAGAGATGTAATTGTAAACAACAAGATACTTTTTCAACCAGTGTTTTGTCCATCTACCATTTTTACTTGGAATCATGAAGACTTTATGAGTATATTGACACCACAGTTTTCTGAAGAGCGAAGTAACAAAAAAAGTTTGGAAACCACAACTTTCAAAGCATTTCTAGATTTTGCTGAAATGTGCTATTATGATGGTATGTATAAAATATGCCATATTTACCTTCAGCGAATGCCATATTTACATTCAGCAGGGTTGGAATTATATGAACAGACAATTCATCAGAATATTTGTAGTGTGCATTTTTCGTTTTTTTAAATTTATTTTCTTAATCTGAAAGCAGCATCACCTATGCTTTAAGTAACCCTACTGTTTCCCACATTTTACAGACCAATTTCCACTTACATTGGGGCATCTGATGAAATTTATTAGTGGGTCACCAACAATGCCTCCCCTTGGGTTGCCTTCTAATGTAACGGTTGAATTCCTGCATGATTGCAAGCCATCAGTGAGTGGAACTGCATGTCACTGTTTGCCAACAGTGAGTACATGCAGCATAACTTTGAAGCTGCCGGTACATATTAGAAGTGCAGATGAAATGCAGCAGTCATTTGGAAGTGCACTTGCTTGTGAACAGGGTTTTGGGCTTATATAAAAGCAGGCAACGCTAAAGGGAGGGAAAGCGGGATGGAGGGAAAGTGCTCACCAAAACTATGACAATTAATTTTAACCATGTTTAAAACTAACTCTTATGCCCTAATATATATTTTGGTGTTCAGTTTTCCTCCTTCCCACTTTCCTCCTTTTAGTTTTCCCCTAAAAATGCTGTTACAAAACGCTTTTGTATATTGGCTAATAGCCACCTTTCGTTATTTCCCACTGTTTAGTAAAAGTGATGTCAATTATTTTTTTTATTTTGTATTAAAAATTAAAAATAAGTCTTAACTAACAGAATTTACTCACAAACACTCGCACAGTAGGAATGAAAAAATAAATTTGAGGAGATATTAGAATTGTTTTAAAATCGATCACATCTGTCCGAATATGTAGTGGTATGTATAAAAATAAAAAAAATCTAATATTTTGGTTGTTTCAGCTCAATTGCTCAAGACTCACCCTAGGTAGATTATAATAGGATTCCTCCCAATGAATTTATTCTTTGGCAAGTCTTAACAGCAGATTATAGTTTTGTAATGCATTGTGCCAGTCAATACAATGATGCATTGGGAGATTTTGTGAAATGTGACTAAAATAATTTTGATAGATACTATATCTTGGCTCAATGTCTGGTAAGTTGCTAGTGACTTCATACTTTTGTTGGTCAGTCAGTGGTTGTAGAAAACTCTTTGTTGAATAAGACTCTGGAAGATAAAACAGTTCATCAGGTCTTCCGGCTACCGTTTCCCTGTTAGATTTTCGGATGTAATGTGTGTTCCAACACTTCTTGATATCATCCAATTCTTTTTGAATTAAATTCGAAAAGGAAAACCACAAACACTCTGTTTGCACAGTGTTTCCAGGAGTAAAAATTTCTCTGTCTATTAAGTCCTTAAAAAAATTGATCCACCATGTTGTGCCGCTTTTTCTTAATATAGACCACCAAGCTTCTATTCTTTGGTTGTGTGGAGATGTTCCATAAATATGACCTTTCATGTTATTTGTTAAATAACTTTGGGTAGCAGCTACGATCCCATTTTCTGTACCACAATCTGTTCTTACTTTTTGGGGGAATCCGCCAAAATCCGTAACTGCATCCCAGAATAGATGTGCAATAACAGCAGGGTCATTATTGCTTCGTAAAACTTCAAGCCATATTAATTTTCTGCTCCATCCATCAATGCAGCCATGTATAGCAAATCCGTAAGGTTTTAATTTATCATACCCATCCCAGGTGCCAGCAAAAGTTTGGACCAGGCGATATGTATTGTCTTCTTTTTAATCGTTTAGCTCGTCTCAGTTCACAGCCTCCGGGGTCCATTTCTTTCAAAAATGAAGCCACCTGACCACGGGAAGCTATATAACCATCTCTGCGCAAACTGTGCCACATGCTTCTATAACCTAGCATGCATCCAGCGCCATCAAGTTTTTTGTTGTAATTTGGCCTTGATATCTTGATCATCAGTAACTATTGATCTTCGTTTCAATCCGTAAACACGTAAACGATTCTTCAATGTTCTTAAACTCATTTTTTTAGCATGGTACTTTTCCAAAAGGACAATTATTGTGGCGTATGAGAAGCCATTACGAAAATAATGCCTTATGAGCAGTTCTTCTGTTATTGGATTAGCACAATACGGACAGAAGTTGCATGCTGGGCTAATTCTCCGTTTACACCTCTGGCATTGGCATAATTCTTCCATGGTAGGAAAATATCTAAACGTGACTTCGATCAAATAATTCGAAGCAATATTGGCACTCGGCACCGGCAGGTGAAACTTTTTTATGGCAAAATTAATACATACCGATTTGCTGACTCATCATAAATAAAAAAGAGAACAACCGCCGTACTGTTTAAAATAATCTTTGTGCAGTTTAAACAGCTGCCTAATTGCCGGTCAAACAACAGTGCGTATCTTCTGGTAATCCTATACATTAACACATTGGAAACTACCGGTAGGCGGTATATATACATTTTATAAACAAAGGATTAAAAAAAAAACCTGGCCTAGCTAGCATGCATCTGGGAATGGTGGGCATGTATTATTTCAATGGGGATACGAATAGTCCGGCCGGTTGGCCTAGCGGTTAAGTGCGTCGCCTTTCAATCGAAAGGTTGTAGGTACGAAACTGGTCGCTAGCTAGTCGGTTGTGTCCTTGGGCAAGGCACTTTACGGACATTGCCTGGACCCAGCGGATTAATGGGTTCTACCAAATTGAAGGAACGTGTGAATCATACACAACACACTGCAATAGCTCCGGTAACCCGACAGTGGGCGCGAGGTGATCTAACGATTGCCCGTGTGTTAACCCCCTTGGTTTTCCCATTCACGGGGATAAACATGAATATCCTATCCTATCCTATCCTAATATTAACTAGTTACCACAAAATTACTTAGTTATCTGCTTTACATTTTAAACGAAAGCAATCAACGCACATAAGTCACGTATATTTTCATATACGTCATAGACTTGATTTCAAACAGCTTCCATACATCTAAATCGACGTATTTTTGTAGTAAATAGATAAAACTGGTCAAAGTAGTGCAATGCATACATATTAACTAGTTTCCAACAAATGAGCTGCCTATCTTGTTACCATTTCAAACGAAACCAATCAACGCACACAAGTCGCGTATATTTTGTAAATATGTCATAGACTTGATATCAAACAGCTTGCATACATCTAAAATTCTAAATCAACGTATTCTTTACAGTAGAAGGATAACACTTAATAAAGTCGTGCAGTGCACACATATCAACTAGTTACCAAAAAAAGTACTCCGATATCTGCTTTTCATTTCAAACGAAAGCAATCAACGCACCACGTAGCGTGAATATTCAGTGGTTGCCGTTATATTTCAAACAGCTTACATACATTTAAAGTAACGTATTTTTACAGTAGATAGATAAAACTTGGTAAAGTTTTGCAGTGCACACATATCAACCAGAACCTAAAAAATACTTCGTTATCTGCTTAACATTTTAAACTAAAGCAATCAACACACACAAGTCGCGTATATTTCGCATAAACGTCATAGACTTGATATCAAACAGCTTTCATACATCTAAATCGACGTATTTCAGTAGTAGATGGATAAAACTTGGTAAAGTCGTGCATTGCTCACATATCAACCAGTACCTAAAAAATTACTGCGTTACCTGCTTTACATTTTAAACGAAAGCAATCAACGCCCCACATAGCGTGAATATTTAGTGGTTGTCGTTATTTCAAACAGCTTTCATAAATCTAAATCATCGCATTTTTGTAGTAGATAGATAAAACTTGGTAAAGCCGTGCAGTGCACACATATCAACCAGTACCTAAAAAATACTTCGTTATCTGCTTAACATTTTAAACTAAAGCAATCAACACACACAAGTCGCGTATATTTCGCATAAACGTCATAAACTTGATATCAAACAGCTTTCATACATCTAAATCGACGTATTTTTGTAATAGATAGATACAACTTGTCAAAGTAGTGCAATGTATACATATTAACTAGTTTCCAACAAATGAGCTGCCTATCTTGTTACCATTTCAAACGAAAGCAATCAACGCACACAAGTCGCGTATATTTTGTAAATATGTCATAGACTTTATATCAAACAGCTTGCATACATCTAAATCAACGTATTTTTTACATTAGATGGACAAAACTTGGTAAAGTCGTGCAGTGCACACATATCAACTAGTTTTAACAAAATTACTTCGATATCTGCTTTGCATTTCAAACGAAAGCAATCAACGCACCACGTAGCGTAAATATTCAGTGGTTGCCGTTATTTCAAACAGCTTACATACATCTAAAGTAACGTATTTTTACAGTAGATATATAAAACTTGGTAAAGTTTTGCGGTGCACATATATCAACCAGCAGTACCTAAAAAAATACTTCGTTATCTGCTTAACATTTCAAACTAAAGTAATCAACGTACACAAGTCGCGTATATTTCGCATAAACGTCATAGACTTGATATCAAACAGCTTTCATACATCTAAATCGACGTATTTCAGTAGTAGATGGATAAAACTTGGTAAAGTCGTGCAGTGAACACATATTAACTAGTAACCACAAAATTACTTTGATATCTGCTTTACATTTCAAACGAAAGCAATCAACGCACACAAGTCGCGTATATTTCGTATATACGTCATAGACTTGATATCAAACAGCTTTCATACATCTAAATCGACGTATTTCAGTAGTAGATGGATAAAACTTGGTAAAGTCGTGCATTGCTCACATATCAACCAGTACCTAAAAAATTACTGCGTTACCTGCTTTACATTTTAAACGAAAGCAATCAACGCCCCACATAGCGTGAATATTTAGTGGTTGCCGTTATTTCAAACAGCTTTCATACATCTAAATCATCGCATTTTTGTAGTAGATAGATAAAACTTATTAAAGTAGTGCAATGTATACATATTAACTAGTTACCAACAAATGAGCTGCCTATCTTTTTATCATTTCAAACGAAAGCAATCAACGCACACAAGTCGCGTATATTTTCATATACGTCATAGACTTGATATCAAACAGCTTTCATACATCTAAATCGACGTATTTCAGTAGTAGATGCATAAAACTTGGTAAAGTCGAGCATTGCTCACATATCAACCAGTACCTAAAAAATTACTGCGTTATCTGCTTTACATTTCAAACGAAAGCAATCAACGCACACAAGTCGAGTATATTTCGCATAAACGTCATAGACTTGATATCAAACGGCTTTCATACATCTAAATCGACGTATTTCAGTAGTAGATGCATAAAACTTGGTAAAGTCGAGCATTGCTCACATATCAACCAGTACCTAAAAAATTACTGCGTTATCTGCTTTACATTTCAAACGAAAGCAATCAACGCACACAAGTCGCGTATATTTCGTATATACGTCATAGACTTGATATCACACAGCTTTCATACATCTAAATCGACGTATTTCAGTAGTGCTCACATATAAGCCAGTATCTAAAAAAATACCTTATTATCTCCTTTACATTTCAAACAAAAGCAATCAACGCACCACACAATAAGGTATATATTCCTTGGTTGCCATTATTTCAAACATTGTTCGAGATCGAAGTGGGAAAACAGGTTGCGCATATTGATGTTATCTGACAAGATATCACCCTGTAGTCAATTGGAGTACACTCCAAGTAAGATAACCATACATGTGTTGATTTTCATTTTTTGGTTAAGAATTCCTGAAACCACCATGTATTTTCACCTCACTCGGTAATATATATATATATCGAACGAGGTTGTCGTGCGACCACAGGTTGATGATGATATTTTATTTTCATTCTACAAGATATCGTTTTGCAGTCAATTCGACTGCATTTTAAATAATAGCACGAAATCCTACATGCACTGCTTTTAATGTTGGGCCAAAAAAGTGTTAAACCGCAGTGTATTTTCATCTCGATCGATGAAATAACGGGCGAGGTTATCGGGTGACCACAGGTTGATGAGTTGATGACATCATTTTATTCTATTTTAGAAAATATCGCTTGGTTTAATGGGTTGAACAAAATGTGCCATATTTTAATCACCCTTAACCATAGTCCTTTTGCTGTACGAACTATGATTCAATTAGCTGCAAAAGCTTCGGTGGGTTTCTTTCTCCGGTTTCCCCGAAATTTATCGTAAATTGAAAACTACAGATTTGTCCTTTAATTTGGACTAGACTTTATTTTTTATTTCAACAGACCAAGTTTCTGACAAATCTACCAATTCAATTTTCAAATTAAATCAGGCTATAGCATAGCCTGTGTAACCACTCAAAGGGTGACGTAACATTCGCAATTTCCATAAAAACGTATTAAATAAGAGTAGGTATATCTTGATACCAGTTTACAAATGTGGCTAAAGTAAATATTATGTAATTTTTCGTTAGGACAGGCTTTATAATCTTTTTAATTTAAAATTTAAATGATTGAAGAAATTAATCTTTCGATGCTGTATTACGTCATTATTTAAATTGTTGTTAAATAATATATGTTAATTATGTGTCACAATCGTTACTTTTGGCATTATAGAATTGTGCAAGAACAGTTTGTGTTTCGAGTTTTGTGTTTCGGTTTTGCGTTTTGTGTTTCGGTTTCGAGTTTTGTGTTTCGGTTTCGAGTTTTGTGTTTCGGTTTCGAGTTTTGTGTTTCGGTTTCGAGTTTTGTGTTTCGGTTTTGAGTTTTGTGTTTCAGTTTTAAGTTTTGTGTTTCGGTTTTAAGTTTTGTGTTTCGGTTTTGTGTTTCGGTTTCGAGTTTTGTGTTTCGGTTTTGAGTTTTGTGTTTCGGTTTCGAGTTTTGTGTTTCGGTTTTGAGTTTTGTGTTTCAGTTTCGAGTTTTGTGTTTCGGTTTTGAGTTTTGTGTTTCGGTTTCGAGTTTTGTGTTTCGGTTTTGAGTTTTGTGTTTCGGTTTCGAGTTTTGTGTTTCGGTTTTGAGTTTTGTGTTTCGGTTTTGAGTTTTGTGTTTCGGTTTCGAGTTTTGTGTTTCGGTTTTGAGTTTTGTGTTTCAGTTTTAAGTTTTGTGTTTCAGTTTCGAGTTTTGTGTTTCGGTTTCGAGTTTTGTGTTTCGGTTTCGAGTTTTGTGTTTCAGTTTTAAGTTTTGTGTTTCAGTTTCGAGTTTTGTGTTTCGGTTTCGAGTTTTGTGTTTCGGTTTCGAGTTTTGTGTTTCGGTTTCGAGTTTTGTGTTTCAGTTTTAAGTTTTGTGTTTCAGTTTTAAGTTTTGTGTTTCGGTTTCGAGTTTTGTGTTTCGGTTTCGAGTTTTGTGTTTCGGTTTCGAGTTTTGTGTTTCGGTTTCGAGTTTTGTGTTTCAGTTTCAAGTTTTGTGTTTCAGTTTTAAGTTTTGTGTTTCGGCTTCCAGTTTTGCGTATCCCATTTTGTGGGTTGCCCTTATGGGC
>CH002950.1:1291974-1302819 GCA_000149265.1 Ciona savignyi
TTATAGAATTGTGCAAGAACAGTTTGTGTTTCGAGTTTTGTGTTTCGGTTTTGCGTTTTGTGTTTCGGTTTCGAGTTTTGTGTTTCGGTTTCGAGTTTTGTGTTTCGGTTTCGAGTTTTGTGTTTCGGTTTCGAGTTTTGTGTTTCGGTTTTAAGTTTTGTGTTTCGGTTTTAAGTTTTGTGTTTCGGTTTTGAGTTTTGTGTTTCGGTTTCGAGTTTTGTGTTTCGGTTTTGAGTTTTGTGTTTCGGTTTCGAGTTTTGTGTTTCGGTTTTGAGTTTTGTGTTTCAGTTTCGAGTTTTGTGTTTCGGTTTTGAGTTTTGTGTTTCGGTTTCGAGTTTTGTGTTTCGGTTTTGAGTTTTGTGTTTCGGTTTTGAGTTTTGTGTTTCGGTTTCGAGTTTTGTGTTTCGGTTTTGAGTTTTGTGTTTCGGTTTCGAGTTTTGTGTTTCGGTTTTGAGTTTTGTGTTTCAGTTTTAAGTTTTGTGTTTCAGTTTCGAGTTTTGTGTTTCGGTTTCGAGTTTTGTGTTTCGGTTTTGAGTTTTGTGTTTCAGTTTTAAGTTTTGTGTTTCAGTTTCGAGTTTTGTGTTTCGGTTTCGAGTTTTGTGTTTCGGTTTCGAGTTTTGTGTTTCGGTTTCGAGTTTTGTGTTTCAGTTTTAAGTTTTGTGTTTCAGTTTTAAGTTTTGTGTTTCGGTTTCGAGTTTTGTGTTTCGGTTTCGAGTTTTGTGTTTCGGTTTCGAGTTTTGTGTTTCGGTTTCGAGTTTTGTGTTTCAGTTTCAAGTTTTGTGTTTCAGTTTTAAGTTTTGTGTTTCGGTTTCGAGTTTTGTGTATCCCATTTTGTGGTTTGCCCTTATGGGCCACCGTATGTAACCTAGTCATATAGCCTATTTATTACATTAACAAAAGTAAAGGTTTTGTCAATCGCAAGACATTGGTCTCTGGGCTACAGATTTTTCCGCAACGAACCAAACTTGCACTGGTGACTACATCGGTTCGAACAACCACCAACCAATATCAACGATATGAGAAGTTCTTAAACATATACAAATATCCAGCGCTTGAAAGTGTATTCACAAATTTTAAACCGCTTGATCCGTTGTTATTAAAAATATAATGTATTTTGCGTAAAAACAAATTATTGTTTTTATTGAAGAAAATTATACTTATCCTTCGGGCTATAGAATAACGTTTGGACTACCATTTAAATGCCGGAGACTTTGTAGTGTGTTAGGTAAGATAAAGGTCTGAGTGAAACCACTGAGCTAAGGTAATGCTGTTTTTATGGAAGGCAGTGTTAAATTCATTTTAGAAATTTGTATTAAAAGTATTGTTTATTTACGTACATGTTTTTATATTTTATAAATACATAAAAATATTTGGAACATACAATAAATTGTGTCACAATATACAATCGAATCAAAAGCAAAGATGCAAATGCACGAACCCTTGGTCGCATCCAGTTATATAAAAAACGAACAACCAGAGACCGTGTGGGAGACCTGAGACTTAATCAAAAATGATTTATCTACAGCAAGCATATAATATTTCCAGTTAATATCCATGTTACATATCTTTAAAGTCCAATGTTTTCTTCTTACATTATTTAAAGCGAAACCGTTTTCAGAATAAAGTTCGGAGAGGTGTAAGATACACAGATGCTGCCACATCTAATCAGACGAAATTTAGGATATGAATAGAGAGTAAAATTGGCTGTGGTAATGACTGGTGTAGGTGTCGGTACTGGGAATACAAATATTAATTTAGCCTTTTCATTTCAGTTAACATCTTATTACGACCAACCATTTTTCAACTACCCAAAACATTCGCTTATACAAGTTGTGCTTTCGTTCCCCTTTTTTCTCGTGACGAACTTAGTCGTAAGTTCTCCGCTGCAACCCACAGTTTTGCCTTTTCAATCCACGACAGCCCTTTCAGGTCTTCTATGTCGTCCTCACTGATACGTGCAACGTCGTCAAGTTCGTTGAAACCACTTGAGCGTAACGACGACGCTGATTGGTCGTTAAGTTTATTTGTGCGGCACCATTTCTCCAATGACGTGTCTGGAAAGTACAAGTACTATTTACGACTTTGTGCATATAGATACGAGAAATATATTGCACAATAGGAAAATGGTTTGCGTCAAGAAACTATTATACAGACACTGGACAGTATCAATGTCACCCACAGTTTCCATTAGGTCAATTAAGGGCATGATTTCCACTGTTATTCTCGGATGATATGACGATGGCCGATTAGTATGGAATCGGTTTACATAATTTCGTAAACATGAAAGAAATTTAATATTCTAATATCACAAAAAAAGGCTATTTGGAGCAGCATCAGATGTTGTGTAAGTGGTCCAAGTGGCACCCGGGGCCTCGACTTCTGGTATTCGGCCTTAGGACGGAACTTCTAAGCTAAAGTCAGATCAATTAAGCACTTGATGATGTCACAGGCTTGACGTAAATGGATGCATAAATGAACTAAATTTGAGTATGGGGAGTGTAAACTTCTAAATTAGGCGGTTTGGCAACCGGCGTGAAAATACCAGTTCATATTATTAAATTGGCGGATTAATAAAAAAAGTAATACTGCACCACCGATGAAACTTCATGCACAATTGTAGGCGAGAAAAAAAAAATTTCGTGAACTTTACAGAACACCTTCTATATGGGTAGGGCATGCAAATCATCAAGACAGCCCACAACATTTAATTAGCGCCTCAGTTACAGTGCTGGCGCGTGTTGTTGTATAAACTGCTATGCTGGTGTGCGCTAATTAATAGGTCGTAGAATTAATTGAACTGAACACTACCAAATTAATGAACTCTTGAAGTGCAATGAGAAGCAAATCAAACACAACAGCCGTTTAGTAACGAAGTGCAATTTTGTCGGGAGATACTTTAATAACGGACTGTATAATAGTGCCTATGCTCAGCAAAGCAAACTTCGGTTCAAAGAATTCCTTTTATGATCAAGTTTAATGAAAATTGGTTTTAATTTAATAAAAAAAATATTTAATTTATTCAAGTTTAATAAAAAATGATTTAAACAGACTGGTCAAAGACATATAAATAATATAACTTAACTCACAGTAGGCAATTTCAATACAAAAGGATTAAAGAAAGACCATGTCGTACAGAAGAGGACTGTTGCCTAAACAGGACATCGGCCGAATTACGTAAACAAATCACATTAAATAGGCGGAAAACCAGCTCAATAAATTAGCCAACGGGCGAAATAAAACCAAGTTTGATATCATTATAACAAGTGCTTTATAGGTTCAAGCATACGGTGCACCGAGATTTGCGTTAAAGCCTTTTTGATGGATATTTTCCGGAAAAACTCAAAAAATCGATTGATATCGGAATGATGATGAATTAAATGAGTTGGTTTATCTGTCTTTTTGCGATAGTTCTTTAAACCTAGTACGCGTGGGTTCGTGTTCACGTTTCTACAAAAATAAACAATGATAATCATGTCACCAGCAGCACCCCCAAGGGACTTATGGTCAGTGCGGAACTGATTTTATATACCACTAAGGATAAGTGGTTTGCAGAAATCTGGTTTAAGAAAACCTTGTTTAAGAAAAACGTTAAACCTGGTTTAATCCAAACCAGGTTTGTACATACTATCCACTGTATTTAAAAATACAACGCCGCTCATAGAAATACGATTGCTTCATCCTACCTACCAAATATTTCACAGAAGTTATGCTTCTTCCTTTATACCAAATATTTTATAAAAGTTAAACTAGGATTTACCATTATCTTGAATTGTTCTCTCCCACGTGGTGCTTGCGTCGTCTGGACTCGTCTCCCATGGCAACCTGATATTACTCGGGAAATAATTTCGGTTCGATACTCGCGCGGAAGTGGATCGTTTCAGTTTGACGCCGTGACACCGTTCTGCAACTTTGTCGGACATGTTCAACTGTTCAGTTCGGCCATTTATCAAATGGACTGCGTGGGAAACAGAAGCAATACTTCCGGTTTTATGGGCAGGGATTCGAACAGAAGATGCTCGTGATACTTTAACTTGATGTCTTCGTATGTGGGCTTCGGTTTGGTCTGACTCGGTAGAAAGTATTTCATTTAGCCAGGTTAATTCAGGGATTTGGAAAATTGTTTGTTGTTTCTCGCTACCTAGTTTGTTTAAATAAAATTTAAGCTTTTGTTTTTGTTCGTTTTCCGACTGTGCGCTTAAAATTGACCACACGTCTTTAGGCTCCAGGGCCGATACGTCAATTAGTAAGGGGAGAACAGACTTTAAGTCTTTTTTAGGAAGCGGCGCGATCGCATGGTCCTCGTTTTCTTCTTCCTCTTCTTGCACTTCTTTAATCGTGAGTTCACTAGTAGTGACGTCATACTGATGACAAACTACTTTATGACGTAGTCCGTGAAAATCCTCGTCGGATTCCGTAGCGGAAAGCTCGGAATCCTCACTGGAATGATTTCTTCCCGCAAGCAGTGGCTTTGGCTTCGGTGGAAATTCGACAAAAATCGCGTTTCTTGATTCTTCGATGACATTGTGGTCATTTTCGGTTGGAAAGGATACAGAGTTGGCAGCGGCGACGGCTCTCTGTGCATTTTCAAATGCCGCGTAACTGGAAAGCTGACAGAGTCGACCCAAGATGCAGTTTCTGCATCTCGTCAACGCTTCTAATCCAAGATTTGTTAAAACGTCCAGCAGTTTCTCCACTGCTCGTTCTCGATCTGCCTCAGAAAGGTCGTTTTCGGATGATGTCTCGCCGGTTAAACTGTAATCCGCATAAGTAGGGCTTACCGACCTTGCCATTTCTGGATCAAGAAGTTTCTCTTTGACAAGATCAGCAAGGCAGCGGTTCAAAGAAATATTTTCCGCTTCGATTTCTTCCAATATATCCATCAGGAGTTCGTTAATTTGGTCAATTTCGTTGGAGGGAGAAGGCACTTTGCATATTGAGCGCTCAGTATGTATTTGCTCGTGACAATCCGTGGTATGCTCTGGCGACGGAGGATTGTACAGCAACGGTGGCATAGGAGTCAATGAACGATTTTGCGTAGTTTCTGATTGCCCTGGCATCGTTGTCAAATTTGCCGGTGTAGGATTCATTTTCAAAGCTGTTGTGGTTAGGATAGGTTCTAAATTCGACGATGTTACCTCGATTTCTAACGGCGGAAGATCGCTGAATGACACTCGTGCTCCTTTCTTTTTGTTGTTAGAACCTAGCAAATTACTACCACCGTTTGAAAGAATTGCCACCAAAGGTGCCTTGGCAATCGGCTCCTTTGGGATTGTGATGTTACAGTCACCAAAGAACACTTTATTATCTTGACAAAAAGGTGTTGGTTCGGAAACTGGCGGTGCGGACTCGGTAGTTTCTGTATTTTCAAAGTGATCATCATCAAGTTTATCAAATATCTCACTGCCCAGTTGATCTTCAATAAGTTCCGCCTCGATTATTATTGTCTCAGAACTATCCTGATCAACAGTTTCATTTGAATAGTCATCGTTAACAGTTTCAACGGGTTTTATTAAAATTTGCGGATCGTTTTCGATGATTTTCTTTTCATCCTTAGGCTTTTCTTCTGAGCTGTTTTCTGTTTTCGCGTTTCTTAATTTCGAATTTTTCCTGGTTGAGATTGGAAATAAAACCTTGCTAACAAACGACCCCTTTCTTGTTGGTTTATTCAATGGAGATTTCGTCTTGTACGAATTCAACTTGATGTCATCTAACTTCGATCTGCTGTGATCTGACTTTTTGATCAGTAACTGAGATATCGATCTCTTTACCATTTGGCCGTCTGTTTCGGCCGTAGCTGCGAAATCCGGTTTGTTATTTTGAGGAACTGCAAGAATGACAGCAGAAGACATGCAAGTTCTCTCATGTTCGTTTTCGTGAACCTTTTTCTGTACGGTTAAATCGTCGCCGAGGGCAATCGAATCGTCGTCTTTATTTAAAGTATTCTCTTCTCCTGCGCAAATTTCCGAACCAGCATCGGGCGAGTTACTTTCAAGTGGACAGTGTACCACGTCACAATTGGCATTTAATTGTTTTCCGACGTCATGATTACCCATTGTTTTCCTGCATGAGCTGTCTTGGTTGTCAATGCGGCCTATCCGGTCGGCCGATGACGTAATCGATTGCTCTTGCGTGTTTGTTTTCTGATTGTCTATTACGTCAAAATCGTCAGTAGCGACAATGCTATCGTCGTTCTCCTCCAAATTATCACTAAAAATGCATTTTAAAAATTGAAGTAACTGTCAAGCTAAAATTGAGCTTAGATTATCTAACCTCTAAAGCTCGAGTTTAGCGTTGACTTACCTGTCAGATATGGCGCGATTTATCTGAAGACCATGAGCGTTGTTATTGTGATCTGCCATTTCGTCGTTTTCTGATTTCTGGAACAGATTAAACTTTAAATAAATAATCTGGTTTGTACCGGATTGAAGAAATGATTACATGGTATCTGTATTATAAATCGAAAGTAATTGTTACCCATACAAGTTTAGCAATAAAACTTGAAAAGCATATCAGCGTTAAAATTAATTGCACGGTTCCTCGGCTAATTTCATCGGTAATAAAATAATTTATAAGACTTGTACAGAAGGCAGAATTTTTTTTTTATTAAATGTTTTAGTGGCAACCGTCAATAACAAATCATCCATATAATCTTACTTAATATAGTTTTTTTTGCGTTAAGGTATACTACCGTTTTTTGGACACTCATAAAAGCGAACATTTATACTAATCACAAATTCAATTTAACAGTGTGCAGATTGAATTCACGAGAATGCGGATTTTACTAATTAATAACCCAAAGAAGCTAGAACCTATAACTTAAGGAGCAATGTGCTACTTTTTTCGTGAAAGCTATATTCCACCCTAGCGTAATTGGGTTTTAGGATTTTAGCACAGCCAAGTATATATTTATTTCCGCCATTTAGCATTTTTTTATATGTGTGATAATAAGAGTTTTGGTTAGTGGACCTTAGTCGATGCGTCACGGCTCGTTTATTTATTGCAAATTAAAGTGAAGAAATTTTAGTAATCGGATTTGTAGATTGACCTTGTCATCGTACTGACTGATATGTTCTTATTACACATAAACAATTTTAAGAAACGAATTAACTATCGTGCCAGTCAAATTATACCTGGGTTATGTAAATTTACCAAAATTCCGTCATTTTAGGTTAGTTAAGTTATTTTTTTGTTTCTACGATAAAAACATGAAGCTTTTAAAAAATTGGAAAATGGAAAAAAACGGCAAAACGACAGTCGTTAGAACACGTCTAAAAAAGCAATAAATTATTAAATGTCGGTATAATTAGACGTGGCCGCTAAACCCAAAGTATACCTTTAAGTTAGATTTCATAAGTATACCAGTTTTATAGTGTAGTCTGTACCAATTAAGTAAACGTTTTAAATAACCAGGAATTTCTTTGAACACATAATTTTTCTGTTATATTTTTACTATAGCGTGAAATTAAATTATTTCCACCGTGGTTAACTGAGTCACTGCAAATTCGTTGTCAACGCCGCTGGTTGAAAGTGTAAATAAACAAATTAATTCTCTAAATAAAAGTGTTTGTTTTGGGACAGCACCGCAAACGCATTTTTAAGTCGTTATTACATGAATGTACACTTATAGCGTGTCCAAACAAATATAATTTTTAAGACATTCGAAAAATACCTTACCTCCATTTTTGATTGATCAGTGATCGCGTTACGTCCTAGTATTTTCCGGGTAATTCCCTTCAACCAGCCAGACGTCAAGGGGCATGTATTGATGACGTCATCGCAGTCGCTTCGGTTCAGTCGCAAAAGAGCTTCCGAGAACATGACCAAACGGTCGGGAATACTCGGACATTTTCGGATCAGCCAAGCAGATCTTGTGCTTATGACGCAAGCACTCACGAGTTCGCCGACGAAAGACTTCACATTCGTATCTTCGAAAACTCCATCGCTATTTTCTCCGACTTCAGACGGATTTACTTCGCGGATGTTAGACTTCAAGGGTATAGCGAATTTCCGAGCAAGCTGGTTTTCAATGTCACACGGAGTTTTGGATGCGGAAGTTTTTTCGGTCATTTCCTTTACGTCATCGGTAGTGACGTCACAAGGTTCCGCAAACGTCACTTCCGGAGATACTTCCCGACAGGATGCCGTGCGCCGAAGAGAAGATATTTTCGATTTCGGTCGTTCTATTGTATCGTCTTTTGATTTTCCTGGGAAAGGGGTATTGGTATAGTTATGTAACCAAAGAGGACAATGACAAGAAAATACAAATGTTCTTTCTTATTGACAACTCAGGAAAATATTCTTGGTAGGTGGCACCAATTATCCAAGAACGTAAACCTCGCGCTAGTATACATATATGGTTGTAGCTTAGCGGGTTTTAATTGGTTTAAATGCCTCCGCTCGTCTTTGATTCCTCGAATCATCAGACTTAGCTTCAAACACAGACAAAATAGCGTTGTAGGTGCGTTTCATATACAGCCTTTGAAACGAGGTAACGACTTTTGTAGTTGTTGCTCGTTCTACTGTTATGACATAACCGGGACACGTCAAACGCGGTAGTTGCTTATCATTTGACGGCCTTATCGTGAAAACATTACCGCGAAACGACTTGCAATTATTCGGCACTTAGGGTCGGCTGTTTGCGGTCGAAATACAAATGTGCTTGGTTTTGTTGAAATTATAACATTCTACCGTGCCCGTAGCGCGAAATTGATATCGCTGATTACAATTAGATAAGCGAGTGGTAATCTATAGCTCTTTCATTTTGCGCGATGCTTGGGTCTGATAAAATCACCGAAACTAATGAACGAAATTGAAATTTGGGCGAAGAAAATCGAAGAAATAGTTTAGGGTATATTTAGAAGTCCCCAAACTACGTCAACTGACTAAAATAATTACAACAGAACTGCCGAAGCTTGCGTCAGGTAAAACTAAAATAATTTCAAGCATTTTCTTATCCGGTTCGGCTATTACCACATACCAAGACTTTCTAAAAGCAAAGCAAAACTGGACGTCTAATAGGTTCCGCTAAATCTGCTGGCAATTGTATTCTGAACAAACGGGTGCTCTTGCGTATTGATTTTGTGGAACGAATCACCAGAACGGATTACTTACCATTTGCCCAGTTAAAAGCAAAAGGATTAAACAAAATCGAGCATTAAACAAGATTTGCGATGCATATGCTTATATAAGTGGCTTCTGGAAAAGACATTTACGATAATGTAGTACGTTTAAAGTCTTAAACCGATGTACAAATATGCTTGCTTAAACAGTCTAAATGTTTAAATATGTTCGATTTTACACTTTTTTTGATATATGTGTTTTGATGGTTTTTGCTACGTACATTCGCATTTTCATTTTGTTTGGAAATAACGTTATCAAAGGGCTTGTGTTGTGTGTTAAAAAATTATTCGCAGGAAAGAAAATGTCTTATATATTTTGGTATCTTGTTTTGTACTGGTTAAGTTACACATTATACGGAAACACGAGCTAGGATCGTGCAAATTATAGAAACCGAATAGGTGTGATTTCAAAATAATTTGAAAATAGATGAAAATTGCATTTAGAAGCGCCCAAGACACGTGGTAAAAGATTGAATGTCGATTGAGACTTTAAGATAAAATTTCATGGCGATTTAGATGTATTTGATTACAGTCAAAATTACCAATAGATGTTCTTTATCTGTTAAGACGTTAACATGAAACTTTTACAGGCAACCTAAAATAAAATTGCAGTTTTTATAATGGTAGGCTATAACAAATATATTGGTATACATTTTCATCCTAGCAAAGAGAAAATGACGGTCGGTATATTTTTAGGGACTATCGACCAGCACTAGACCTATAGTTTGTGCGTATTGACTATATACAAATCCACGTTGTCAAGATACGATAGTATGCCTTCATCTAACGGTGCAACGCAGAAGGATGGCAGGGTGGAGACCGTAACAGTAGGAACCAAAATGTAAACATTACGAAAAAATGTTTTAAACGACTTACCCTTTATTCTGGGTTCGTTTTTACCCATAATGTTTACATCCGTTTTTTCGGGTGGGTCTTTTAAAATTGAATGATTGACAGTGCTCTTTGGCGCCCTGTTGCGTGCGGAATGTGCAACAGAAGGTCGTGATTCACTGTTGCGATACTGACTGTAGTTTTGAATTGGCTTCAAAGCTGAAAAATTCATGTCGAGATTTAATCGGATATGTGGTCAAACGATTGTCACAGTGTACCCATTAACCGTATACTTTTTAAATGAATTTAAAATTGGCCATTTTTAAATGGAATTAAAAATGGCCGGTCAAAATGTGGTAAAATAAGTGAAGAATATCGTAAAGCAAACAGTGCGAATTTCATTTTACAGATATTGTTAAGGTCAATGTGTAAGGTAACGATTTGATAAAATTATAAGTAAAGAAGATTATGAATAATATTATCCGAGTTTAAATATAGATTTGTTATAAAATTTTAAAAATGAACTATTTTATACCTTTGGAATAGTATGGACTGGTTCGAGGAACGAAGTAGTTTCGTTTTAAATCTAACATGTGGTCGTGGTTGTGAGCGGAGTTGATGGTGAATGGCCGACGTGAATAGGGCGATGACGGAAGTATATTTCGCTTGTGGTTTGGTGAGAAATGCTTGGGTCTAGAAAAGAAAACAATAAGAACTTAATAAATTTTTGATAAAGAAGATAAAAACGTGATCAACTTTTGATAAAAAAAGAAAAAAAAATGATACATTTTATTGATACAAACTTGATAATTTTTTGATAAAAAAAGATAAAAACTTGATAAAAAAAGATGCTTTGGTTATTTTGCTTACGGGTAATCTAATAACTTGTTAATGC
>CH002950.1:1302967-1352319 GCA_000149265.1 Ciona savignyi
TTAAGGCCAGCAAGAAAATGGGCATCGCCGATTTATCCGAATCAATTTGGCCCCCAATGGCATTGAATAAAACTTCATTGCTGCAATTTTCAAAATGACCAAATTCTCCCAATTGGTCTTTCTTGAAGAACTTAAACTTGCACAACGAGTGTAAAACCGAAGTGAAATTACTAGACTGCAGAATTTCTTCCTTCATGGCCCAGAATACAGATCTCTGTGCTTGCCATGTTAAATCCAAGTCATCGTCTTTGAGCTTTAAATCATTAGGCTCACTTTCGCTAGGCACCATAAACCTTTCAGTTTTCCTTTCTGTATCATCATTATTTACTGTTGATGCTTTCTCCATTTTGTTTTTATATGGTTCCAGTTTCGACTTTAACTGTTGTTCACTTGTTTGATGTAATTGATCGGGCTTAATTGCATCATTCTTCTCATTTTGTTCTATGCGATTCTGGTCGGTTTCAGTCAATGAATCGTCCTCTTTGAGCCACGCGTCCAGGATTTCAGAAGAGATAGTCGATGTTGATGCAAGCGACGAAAGACAATCTTCGTCGACACTGTCTTCTGAAAAGTCTAGCTCAGTATGTGACAAAGAAAAGGTTTTTAGCTTTTCTAACTCTGTCAGGCCTGCGCAATTTGAGGCTAAAACTTCAGCAAACTCGCCTTCGGTTACAGTTACCTTAGTAGTCAATGCTTCTGGCATAAACCTACGCCCGTCGAGTCGCCCCGATTTGATTTTATGAGCCGCCCTAGCCATACTTGGTTTGTAGTCACAGTTTGAGCTTTGCCAGTCGTCTGTTGTAATCTCCCCTAAGTTCTGTTTTGGCGTTGTTCCATTTGCACGTAGTAGCGATTCCACAGCGGCGTCGGTTTGTTTGCAGACTTTAAATTCTTTCAAGCTGAAGTTATCTCTTTGTATCTTGCCCGATCCGCCGCGGGGTTCCAGCTGATATTGGGACAAATCTTCAAAGACTCGATCATCTGAGTGAACAGGCCGACCCTCGGAGAAGTCACAACCTTGACCAATTATATTACGCTCGAATCTTGCACTGTAACGAGCGTGACAATTGTGGCTTTTCATGACGGTTTTACTGCGCCGCGAAAATGCGTCGTTTCCTTTCGTTACACTACAATCGGCTTGCCTTGGCGAAGTGTATTTCGCCTTCAGCTTATTGCAGTCGTAATACGTGTCTGCAAGAGATACGCCCGTACGTAGCACCACTTTTGTGAACTCACGCCCAACCATATAACACTGCGCCTTGCGTAGTTCCTCTTTAACCTCAGATAAGGAATCTTTCAACCGGTACTTCGACTCCAGAGCGCGGATAATTAAAGCAAGAGCATGTACTTGGGCCCAATTCGTTGCATTCGTTTCCGAAACTACATTTTCGTATTTTAAAACTCTGCGAAACACAGAACCCTCTTTATAAAACACGAGAAACTGGTCGTTTGTTAACATATCTAGTTGTTTGAAAAGCTTACACAGTTTTCGCTGCGTCGACGGACGAAGGTTGATTTCCCACAAAGTTGTCATGTCTATCAAGCCATACTCCAACATCACTTGCAAAATGGGCATTATTTCCAAACTTTCTGGCAGTTTCTCCCAAAACTTGGTTTTTAACAAGGCGTCAGTCAAATTCCAAGCCGACATTTTAAGTTAAACATTGGAAAGTATATTTGTAAACATACGACCTACGCGCGACAAAAATCAAATAGTTAAAAGGGTAGTAAAACTTTGAATAAACTAAGGTAGACTCCGGACGTTTTCAAACGTATTTATTTACATCATACAAAAGTTAATACAGTAGGCGTCCCTAATATGGGACCAGACCATTTTTGTTACCTTGGGACCAGACCATTTCGGTCATAAAAACCGAACTCGCCATAACCGCGCCTGAATCGACACCCGTAAGCCACATGAAGTCCAACTACCTTTAATTAACAATACAAGTGATGGTAAAACTAATTATTGTACAGTATGTAACAATGAGTAGAAGCGACGGTACAACATAACAAAGTAATTAACAGTACTGTATGAGTAAAATTACTACGTCATAGCGATGTGACTGTTTTGTCAAGAACCGATACAGAGCGCACACGCGACATGCATGCGTACAGAAAAACACGCATGTTGAAATAGCTAAGTTATAAGTTTGCGGCGGGAAAAATATTCTACTGTAATAAGGGAGATGGGAAAAATGTTGGTCATATTATCCGAAATTTGTTCATATTAAACGGAGAAGTTTAAATGGAAAAATTCCGGACCGTACCAAATTGATCGTAGTAATCGGCTGGATGTTTTTTTTGGTTATAGTAAGCGGCGTCTACTGTACAAGGAAAGACTGCTTTTCAACAAGGCTGATTACATTAAAAGAACAAATAACATTGGCGGAGAACCTTTAGGGTAACTTTTTGATCGTAAAGATAGTAATATACAACACATAGGTCTATGTGTAGATAATTAACGTTTTGATTTTTATCGCTATCCAACATCTTTCACATTTTTGCTTGCAGCCTCTTAACACCTGTTCTTTTTTGACTGTTTGTTGTTGCTCATTAGCAAAATACTGTTATTGTGAGTTCACAATCGCAGTTGTCACGGCACAGGTCATGTAAAGGTCAGCTACAGCCTCCATTTTGTTAAAACCAAATAATCTATATATTGATCGAGTAAGTTTTTACTTTATTGTAATAAAAAAACAAACAAATACCAATCAGTTAAATAAGCATATCAAGCTAAGAGTACAACGTAGGCTATAAGTCTGACACCTCTAACTGTAAACGACTAAGAAATACTCTCGAATGCTGTGCTCATTGTAATGTCCTTTCGTATTAAGTCGGGGCCCATTAGTTATAAACAACCAAAGTCAATTAATGCGCAAGTTGGTGCAATTACTACCATGTGATATGGATGTTTGTACGACATTAGGGAAAATTAGGTCACATGAAGCCCTTCAACTGCTGATTGGATACATGCGAATTCGAAGCATAAGCAAATTGACAGATTTCTTTAAAGGACAATTTTCTTAAGCTTGATTTATAAGAATCGACATTTTTGTGACTTTTGAAGAAAATTTTATTTCAGTTTTAAATTAATAGCCTACCTGTGTGTTCAGAATTACGCAATAATACTTTTTTTGTTTGTGAAAAAGGAACTTAACAAATTTTAACTCGATCCAAGGACTCTAATTACTGTAATTGATAAAAAAACTAAAACGATACAAAACATACCACGCACTACAATTTATGTTATGCAAACTGACCGAGCACGAGGTAATCTGAGACTGTCGTTGCCCATACGCACGGGTGGATAAAAACACGAAGCCAATTCAAATGACAGATTTCAGTCATACTAGTTACTTTTCCTCGGGCTAGAACAATTGCTCTTAAGAACGACATAAAGTTGGATACCGTTTACTTAATTAAAGAACACGATTTTTAAGTTTAAACGACTAAAGGACTACACGTAAACAGGACTTTCATAATTTCTAACGTCGTCACGACCAACATAAATATTAGATGAGGCACAAGCGACTGAAACCAAAACGTACCGTAAAGGCACAATAGAGTGAATAATCGTACGTTATGCAGGCGGTTTAAACACATGTTCGTTGCCAGTTTCAGTGCAATGCGTATGCAAGCTACATAACCGGTGGGCGCGAGGTGATCTGACGATTGCCCTTTTGTTAAACCCGCTTGGTTTTCCCATTCACGGGTATAAACATGAATATCCTATCGACCTATCCTATCCAATCATCATCATATATGTAACCTGAAGATACATATTCCGACTTTTTTTGCAAGTTTATAGTATGGACACTAAGTTTTTACAGTGATATGAAAAGGTATAAAACGAAACAATTTTTTTTAAAGACATAACACTTGAACGTAAGAAAGCTGTGGTTAGCACATTCTGTGTTATATGCAATTTATTCGGTATTCAGTACAAGTAATAAACGAAAAAGCATCAAAAGCGATTTGAAATCCCAATTACAAGCAAACGCACAGTATCATAAATAAAGTTTTTTTAAAACTTTTTAGGTATATCTAAAATTATACACCAAAAAAAGCAGAAAGTACATAAATGGTAATCTAGAGTTTTTTCTGTACGGTTTGCATTGCTCGATTTATTCACCAAACCTAAACGAAGGAAATTTGATAACGGATTAAGTAACTACGGATTTGGTTAATAAAAAAAAAGCTTACTTATTGTACAAAGGTTTTGCATAAACTGCTGGGTGTTGTGTATTTTTATACAGGCTATCATAAGGATTTGGGAGTGTCTCGCCTATATTGTTCATAGACGTCAAAAAACATGCGCTGGCAGGCGAACTTGGCTTTGAGTTTCGTGGCGATCAGGAACGCTCCCGAGAGCTTGCGGTGGAGGGAGTAGGTCTCCTCCGGAGGAGGAGTAAGACGGTGCTTCATGAAGACCGGGATGATGTTCATGATCCGGTGAGAGGTGTTTTGAGTGCTGAAGTCGTGCACGTCGTCGTTCGCGAACGGCTCTCCCAGGATCATAATGGCGTCGACGTGAGCGTCCAACATTACCTGTGGGTGGGACCAATTTAAACATCTATTCAAATATAAAGCAGATATGAGTTCAAATTTAAACCAGGTTCCGTGGACTTTGCAGTGTTACTTTCTTGCTTGCAGACCGTTAAAATAAAAAGAACTAATATACCGACCGGCAATGTAAAAATGAAATAAACATTCTGGATTTGTTTTAAAGAGCACTTTGTTACTGTAAAGCCATTTTCTTCAATTTAAATTGTTTTTTTAAGGCATTTGTATTTTATTCTGTTTCTGTACTTACACAACTTCTTAGGATAATTCAATTAACAAACTAGACCTGCTAAAATTTAATTACAAGAAAACATCCGAAATAGATAAAGCCATACCTACGTAGGTAAAATGCCAAAACAAACAACCGAAACGCCGATTTATTCAGCATTTAACTCTAATCAAATAAATCTAATTTGTTTATGCGGGTCGTCCAAGTATAAAAAAAGCCAAGAACCCCATTTCTGCAACCCGAGGCTGGACAGAGTGATTATAACGAATTGGGAGGACGTTTTACAAAGTAAATATAACCGGTAAATAGATAGACAGGCGGACGCGATAAGGCCGTAATGATGAAACTAGGGAGTGAAGGAAATACAATGGACACATTGTGTGCAAGGGAGGAAAATAACTTGTATCCGTCAGGTTAGAACTGATACTTGTCCATATCCCGTATCAAAGTATTTAAAATTTGCTTTCATTCATATACTTTTCGGGGACTAGTTGGATGTAGTTTTCAAATATAAACGTCTTAAAATGCTGTGTTATTTCAGCTAAATAATAATTGCTTACACCATTTATTGACTGAAAACAAGGAAAGTCGTGCTTTAAAATTAAATAGAATTGTATTACAGACAATTAAGGATATCCAGTAAGGATATACAAAGAGTAAGGATATTTAATCTACGCATTTTTCATTTTTGAATAAAATTTCACCTTGGGTTCATATCCTGTTAGAAATCCTAGTTTCTTTGATTTTTCCAAAACGAGCTCTCTGTCGCCATCTGCTGCACCTTTTACCACTTCAATATAATCGTCAACGAATTCTTTCGAGTAAGATCGGCTTGCTCCAAAATCAAGTAGCCATAACTGCAAAGGATCGACTTAGAAAACTTTTTTTTAAACATAATAACACAATGCAGTTGTATTCAAAGATGTTCATTGCAGATAGATTTGTATTTCTGACTGGCAACACTAAACGTTATCAGTAAGATAAGATGGACGTTTGTACCATATTTTTCACCCGATATTTCAAACAGTACTGTTACCAACACAAAATTATAATAAACAAATGGTTTTGCAGAAAAAAAAAACCTGCATAAATTAAAATCAATACATCACTATTTGAATACGTAAGGACACAATGTGTCTCTAAGATGAAACACAATGCCGTAATAGGAGCAATTATCAAGTTCTAATGTCAGCAAAGTTGTGTCTCTGAGAGAGGCAGCCTACTTAAAAAGGCTTACAGTGTGTTGTGTACGATTGGGACATTCCTTCAAATTTGGGATAATTCATTCTTACACTGGGTTCCAGGCAATTTACTCTAAGTGCCTGAAGGGCACAACCGACTTGTCAGAGACCAGTTTGAATGCCACAACCCTTCGGTTAAAACGCATTGCACTTATTCATTAAGGTTTTCAGAGGATGCTACAACAAATTATCTGCTTCACTTTCATTTTGTTATCCCACCTACAGAGATAAACATTCGTATCCTATTATCAGTCTTGCAATAAGTTTAGTGAAATGGATATCTGTCACAAGCAATTTAGCTGAATAAATGATGTTAGTAAAAAAGAAAGAGCCTTAAACGTATTACCTTCTGCTGTTGTTCATTGTAAAAAAAGTTGGCCCAGTTTGGATCAGTTTGCATGTATTTGAGTTCGAAGATCTCTCGTAAAACCAACCGCAGTACTGATGCGGCTACCTGTTGCACAGGAATAACAATGTTATTTAAGAGGAAAATGCTTTCCCACACAGATTTGGCAGAAAATGCTAACAATGCATTAAAGAAAATACATAAGATACGTCTGCCACTGTAATAGGCTACATGAATAAACGTTTCCACCAGCATTGGAACTTCTTGGTATAATTTATAAATTTCAGGGAATAAATTATAAATCGTTTAATGGGTTCTACTAAATTGAAGGAAAGCGTCAATAATACACAACACACACTAATATAGCTCCGGTAATTCGACGATGGGCACAAGGTAACCTGACGATTGCCCATGTGTTAACCCCCATGGTTTTCCCATTCACGGGGATAAACATGAATATCCCATCCTATCCTATTCTAATACGGATACCTATCCACAAAAATACAAATGAAAAAAATATTTATAACCGAATTATTCCAGTATAAATGCAGCTTTTCTTACATAGTTCCTTTCATCCTGTGGGAGATTAACAACTTGATCAATTGGAATACCAGTGATAAGCTGGGTTGTTAAGACCCGCTTTGTGCAAAGTTCAGGAAAGATTTCCGGGACGCCATACATTTCCTCTCCTGCCAACACGTCCCTGGGATAATTTAAATTGATTTTGGGTAATCAGAAAAAGTGTTTATAAAAATACAACACAAGCTACCAAGTACAATTATAACAGTCAATTAGGTATTTTCCAGTCATACACAATGTCTGCAATAGTGCCGGAAATTATTAAATGAACATTCTAAAGTCCCTTTTACCATGTAATATAATTTCAATTATTCTGAACATGTTGTCCTTCTATGTCCAACTAGTTTGCTTAGTGGTAATGTGTTGAATTGTGAGCCTGAAACTGGTGGTTTAAAACCAGCTGCTATCTAGTCTACTCGTTATGACCACTTCGTGGACATTTTCTGAAACCAGTGGATTAATGGGTAAATCAAAAATGTAACCATATTTCTATTATATTCAATAACTATAAAGCAGTCTACCTACTGTATCAATTAACAGGGTTATAAAGCCCCTTTCTATCCTACACATACCATTAAACATTGATATCCTATCCTATTGGCCAAAAAACATGGGGAAATAACAATATATTGTTTTATTTTTACTGAATAAACTTCAAGTATCATTTATGCACCTGGTGGAAAATGATGAATACGAACCCACCTGAATTTGTTCATATACTCAGCCTCCCGTTCATAGTCGCACTCCCATGCCAATTCCCGGCGGGAAACATCAATAAACTTGTCAATAAAGAGTTCTGTGGGTGGAAATGAAGTTATTACGGAAATTTATCACAATAAAGAATATTGTATTGCTGCATTGATAAGAATTAAGCACTGGTAACTCAACAAACATGTAAGATTGTGCAAACCCAATGTCATTAGAAATATTTTCAATTTTTCTATTTGGGTGTGAAATATCCCGTATTTATGAGTAAATAGATGTTCTGCTATGTTGTCATCAGACCGAAAGTCTGTCAGCTATATTTACAGACACCCTGTACCAAGGCACCAATAATCACTAATGGTGGTAACTAATATTTCAAAATATTATAATTTATATAAAATATTCGACTGGTTAGTCTGGTGGTTTAGTGCGTCGTCTTTAAGCCGAAAGGTTGCAGATACGAAACTGGTCACTAGCTAGTCGGTTGTGTCTTTGTGTGGCAAGGCACTTAACGGACATTGGCTGAACCCAGCGGCTTAATGTGTTTTACCAAATTGAAGAAATGTCTCAATTATACAACACACTGCGATAGCTCTGGTAACCCGTGAGGTGATCTGACGATTGCCTGTGTGTTAACCCCCTTGGTTTTTCCATCCACGGGGTAAAACATGAATATCCTATACTATTAGTATGTATTAAACTTATTTTGTCTTTACCCTTACAGTATTTAACAGTTAGTAATATATTATAAATTGCAGTATTTAATCATTAGAATACAATACAGTACCACTTACGTTCTGGAAAGATGTCCCAAAATTTAAGAAGAGACACCAGATTATCAATGTCACTGTTGATGCTGTCGGCAACACCCGGGTATTGTATTTTCATTGCAACTTCGGTTCCATTGTGCAACACTGCTCTGTGCACCTGTTTCATATTGAAAAAGCATTAAAACTACTTTGTAGTCAGCAGTTTTCACAGTGAATTATAATTTCATATGGTATATCCAAAAAATGTGTGTTTTGTTCGGTCAGTAAAATAAAAACAAATATGAATGTTGGATATGTTATAATGTTAGACTTTCAGTTTAAATTGGTACGCAACACGCAAATCAATACTTTTTACATTGGGATGTAAGTTCATAGAAATGAGTACAAATTGCAGCCCGGGCTCTTTTTCTATGTTGTATTTTGTTTGCTCCTTCGTTACAATAAAGAAGAATAGAACAATTATTTCAAGTTAAGTAGACAGGATAAAACGGCAAAACTACAGTAGTTAAAACACGTTAGTGAATAAACACAAATTAGGAAAAAATGATGTGACCGTTAAACCTTACATTAATAAAAATAAATTTCAACAGAACAATAGGAAGGGTTCTTGATCGGATGAAGGATATTATTTTGAAATTGGGTTCCCATTTATTTTATAGACAAACCTGTCCAATGGAAGCTGCTGCAAAAGGTTTTTCATCGAATTCCTTCACCTTACTTCTCCAGTCTTCCCCGAATTCTTCCACTAGGACTTTCTAAAAAAATTAGTTAGCACTTATAAGCTTACTTAGCACTTATAAGCTTAATCGCCATCGTTTATAAGAGTAAGGTCCTTGAGGTTTAAAAGCAAATCTAAAATTAGATGTGAACACTGACCTTCATCTGTGAGACTGGCATATAATCCGCACTCTGTCTTACTCGATCAAATACTTCAGTCAACTTTGGGTCCACAACAGATACATCTACAAACACAATATACCATTTCAGTAAGCATTTCAAAAAACGATCTATTTCTGGTTAATATGTATTGAACTAAAAGTGATATTCAGTAAGTATTATATTAAATTTTAAATACATACACAAATTTAAGAATTTTAAATTAATAAACACACATACCGAAGATATATATTAAATTATCCTCTTTGGTATATGTGTCTTGAAATAAAAGCTATTATGATATTCAGTGAGTAACACTTTATTAAATATTTAAATACATACACAAATTTAAGAATTTTAAATATATAAACACAAATTCTGAAGAGGGTAATAAACAAACCTTGTATACTGAGCATCTGTCCAAGTTTCAGTGCTGCCCCTCGTACTTTGCATAGTGTTGCCACAATACGTTGCATATTTGCTTCAGATAACACTACAGATGCTGCCAATGATTTGTCTGAAAAGGAAAAACAAATCTATTTTAAGACAAAAAAATGTGTTGTATGCAATTTATGATAATAAAATATAATCAATGGTGTTGTAACATAATATTATCAAGTTCAACCACAATACTAACAAGTACAAGTGTACAACCAAATCAGGATGTGGTCAAACTTTTTAAAAGAACGAAAAAAAAAACAATAAAAAGTTCTTATTTATCTGTCTTATTTACATTAAAAACATTATTAAACGAGTTTATTAAAATGTTACAAAACATTTTAAAAGTTAACAGAAAAGCTTTAACTTTTTATTTTAACCCTTACTTGATTTGGAGTCCTGTTCAGAAATCCCGAACGATTTCATGGCTGCATCGGACAGTGAACTCATCGCCATGCCTGCTGCCAAACCTTAACACATAAAATATAGCATTTTTTACATGGATCGTAAAATACATGCCGACTTTAAAGTTCAAACAAACAAATAGCTTCAGTTAAAGTTGTAACAAACAAAAAAACTAAGTTAGTTATTAAATCACAAAGGGTAGGGTAATTGACTAAATTTAACAACTTATGATAAACAAACAATCACTGAAAAGTTACTAAAATGCTATTTCAAATGGGACCACCATATTAAAAAACTGTGCTAATAACAATTTACATTTTAGACGTTATCCATAAATAGTACATGGAAAAAATAAATAAAAAGAAGAGAGAACTATTTGTAAACCTCCAAACGATGCCAATCTGCCAATCCTGGAAGTTGGAACTCTTCTTTCTTTCGATTGAGAAGTTATGTTATCGACTTTGACATCGGTTATGGTTGCGTTCCGGTCAACTGTTCTCACCCTATGTACTTTAGCTATTGTGGCTAGCTCATCAGCAGTAAAAGCTTTTAAGTATGGTGTTGTGTGCATGAAGACTTTTGGGTGAAGTGTAACTCTATTGCTATGCCCCAGTAAAGGATGATGCGTTCTATGAATACGATAGTTTTTTAGATGCGCTGAATTTAAGTGTGTGAGTGTATGGTATTGGCGAGTGGGGCTGTTGCTGTCAATGGTTTTTGGTCCCGCAGTGGAGGTTACTGTTTCTTCTAGATCCTCTGGTATAGAAGCTCCAACTAAATCAGAGAAATCTTCCTCATCAGCATAGATGTCCTTATCAATCTGAGTTTGAATGCTCGACATTCCACAAATGGTCTGGGTGACAGGAAAATTAACATTATAAGATTCAAGATTTTATTTGGGCAGTATGATACTTTTATAATAGCAACAATCACTATTTTACAATAAATAAAGAAAAGAAAAACATAGTGTCACAATAATAAAAAAATAAATACAAAGCTATGCAACAACTCAAGAAGTAATATTTAGTAATTACCATCAAAATAAAGTTAGTTTGATTTGTCGATTTATTGTCAGATAACCACAAAATGGTTAAATGATTTGTGTGTAAACCAAACATCTAGTCATCATTTCCTGTGAAAACCTTACTCAGACTTTGTAACTGTACCGGTATCATTGTGCATAACTTTCCATTGCACATTAAAAACGGGCAATGTACAATTATATTTAAATCTTTTTTTAAAAAGATTAAATAATAATTTTGAACTGACAGAACAGTTGACACGAAATAGTTGGCCAATAAACCAATTTTTTTAGTTTAATTAACCAATATTAGAATTTCGGCTATGCACATTCCTAATGCCGATACAGGTATAAATTTACAAAATGATTAAATTAAATCAAAACCTACTTCTTCACATTTTTCCATAATGGATCCAGTAACACTGCTGGTTCGTAGCGAACTTCCAACTTCATCACACACGGTTTTAGCACATGACTGACCAATTTTGGCTATGCCTCGACCCATCCAAACCAGGTCCGAAATACGCTGCATTTTCACACTTCCAGGTACCAGTATGTAAACGGGAGTAATATAACAGGCTGAGCTATGTGTAATCTGAAAAAGCTTAGTCCTAAACCGTCTGTAACAGTTACGGGTCTTACTAAAATAAAAAAAAAAACTATAACAAACTTGCATAAACGTAAAGGCAACTAAAATAAGCACATATAAGTAAGTTAACCAAATTAAAATTGCTAGATTACTTTAAGTTACAACATCATTACAAGCAAAATAAAAATGTCTGGTATTCCCCTAAATTATTACCTACATGCGGACACAAACTTTAAAATGAAGAAACTGGTTTTCTTATACAGTTTTTATAGGGTGAACTCTCTTAAACTTGACACTTCGCTTAATTAATCACATGACACAACTGTTAGCACGTAAGAAATAAATGACACTCAAGTTTTTATTTACTTAACGCTTTCTATTTTTTGAATTTGACACGCTTTATTTTCACTTTAAGGTTATTTTATAATCACAAAAAAATTAACAAATTATGTTTAGAACATCCGTAAACACAATGTCGTTCTACTAGTGTCGGTGCATGCACTCCTTTGGTATCTCAAAGACATCTGCGCTGTCCAAACCCAAGGTCACATCCAAGTATCTGAAACAAAATAAAGCGTAACCCATCAACAACGCAGTAAATTTAATATTGTAGTTCTTAGTGATCGACGTACGTTCGGTGAAAGTGAATCATCTCTTTGGTCTTGATGGTCTCACCGTAGAAAACTTCGGAAATCGGAATGCATTCGTCCCTTGTGAAACTCTGTGTCAGATTGCCTGTTTCAAAACGTAAGTTTGTTCAGATTAGAAATTTTCACTCAAAAGGGCCTAAAGATTATAGTCCGAAATGTTGACTAAATGGGTTACAACTTCTGTAATATACCCATAACCGAATGTTTGTCGAGTCGCAACCAGCCAAGGGCTGATAGAGGCCGCAAAAGGTAAGTGGCATATAAACCAAGCGGATTAATACGTTGAATTTAAACTGAAGGGACCTGTCAACGATAATTTGTATTACTGCATATTTGACATGTAGGCCTAATAGCTATACTTGGCTGGAATTTCTCATATACAGGAATAAACAAAGAAATATCCATAGTGAGGTATGTATTCCTTCAAGTTCCAAGCTAAATTATGTCTTAACACTGTTGAGTTACTTATTTGGGCAAGTGCACAACCCCTGGAATAAATTGTCATTGATTGTCAGTTGATTCGGCTTTGGGAAGCTACATTACCTCGCACAGTTTGTCCCTCTACGTGGTGCTCCCATATCCCAAGATCCATTCCTTCGCCTGGAGCACCCCCTATAAGGCCAATAACAGTGTATCCAAGGAAGCGTGCCGGTTCGTCAACCTCTATGCGGTGAAATGGATAGTCGATTGTGGTTACATTGCATTTTCGCGTTTTCAGGTCAACGGTGTAACGCTTTTTCTGAAAAGGGTGGCTCGAAAATTACAAGAGCACGCGTAAAGTTACTGTCTTAAGTAAAACTTTGTCCGGCCGGTTAGCCTGGCGGTTAAAGTGCAACGCCTTTCAATCGAAAGGTTGCAGATGCGGAACTGGCCACAAGCTAGTCGGTGGTGTCCTTGGGCAGGGCACTTAACGGACATTGCCTGAACCCAGCGGATTAATGGGTTCTACCAAAATGTCTATCATATATAACACACTGAAATAGCTCGTGTAACCTGAAATAGCTCCGGTAACCCGATGGGCGCGAGGTGATCTGACGATCGCCCGTGTGTTAACCCCCTTGGTTTTCCCCATTCACGAGAATAAACATGAATATCCTATCCTATCTGCATTTTTGATAAGATCGGCAAATATATATTTCATGCAATAAGTTTATACCTCTCTGTGCAGAACAAGCTCGTCAATTTGGGGCCGAGTCGCGTTCTCCTGAATCACTTCAATCATCCTCTCTTTTTGCTCGAATGCGTCATATGAAAACCGACCATCACGAAAATAGTTCGTCTCGTGATCGTACTGAAAACATGAAACGGGAAGTGAAATAATTTTTTGTCATCTTTTTTCCCAAAGTTACTTAAGCCAAAAAATAAAACCTTGTTTTAAAATAAAGCGTTTCAATTCATAATAATATTGAGTTCAAGATATGTCACAGCATAATAGACCACCTACCGATCTTACTCTTGCTTGAAATATTCCTGGGGCACCTAAAAGTAAAATAAAAATTTACAATGCAAGATATACTATTATATACAATTAGTCTACCTACAATAGAGGGAATCACAAACATAAACTTACCACAGCTTGGTCCTTCCTGCGCATAGGTCACCACACAAAACACGGCTAACAGTACAAGAAATTTCATTATTTTATTTTCCCTGTGTGAAGTAGGCCTATATTAGTATTGGCTACACTGATAAAGCTTTTCTTAATTTGACCTCTAATTTAAATTTAGATCGACAGGCGGAAGACTTGCCTCAAAATGATACTCTGCTGACTGTATAAGTTGCAACATTTTGCACAAACTTGCGGTGTTGATGTAATGTTTAACTTATATGCTTGCGCACGTGCTTAATAATATTTGTTAGGCCATAGGGCGAAAATCAAGCAAATAGGATGTGAATGGTACGGTTTTTGAGCTGGTTTTCATTAATAAACCGCTTTACGGATACTTGGTGGTGTACGTTAAAAGTTACTAATACTATTGAACTGAGACGCTAACGGAAACGACAACAGAAGTCGGTTAACTTAGCCTTATTCAACGTTAATAAGCAGCTATTTCTGCACTAATGGAAAACCTAGTTTAAAACAAACAAAGCACTACATAACGGTAACTGGCAAAGCAAGGCCAAAACACAAGGACCTTTGTCCGGCCCGTTGGTCTAGCGGTTAAGTGCGTCGCCTTTCAATCGAAAGGTTGCAGGTTCGAAACTGATCGCTAGCTAGTCGGTTGTGTCCTTGGGCAAGGCACTTTACGGACATTGCCTGAACCCAGCGGATTAATGGGTTCTACCAAATTGAAGGAACGTGTGCTATCATACACAACACACTGCAATAGCTCCGGTAACCCGACGATGGGCGCGAGGTGATCTGACGATTGCCCGTGTGATAACCCCCTTGGTTTTCCCATTCACGGGGATAAAGATGAATATCCTATCCTATCCTATCCTGACCTAAATAGCAACGAAAACGCGTGTTGATTAGCTAAGAATGAAGGCGAAAATGATGATTACTAAAACACAGAACTAAAGAGAGGGACGTGACGTAATATCACTTCAACTATTATAGGATTTTATTTGCATTTGGCTTAAATGTTGCTTTGGTTAACACATACGACATATACTTATAACTTCAATAATAAATCAACAAATTATACTAAAACGACACAAAATGCAAACTTGTCAGGGTGCCGTTTTCTTTGTGGAGCAACCTTACAAAAAGAGAAAATATGTATTTCAATACATTGTTTTGGTTTAGTATTTGGGCGCAATATTGCAATGTTCAAGTCGCAGGATACTCCAGAAACTATGTTTAATCCCCACAACCGAACAATTTTCGAGTACTATTTCCAGCGGATGGAGTAACTATAGGCATTTATTTAGGTAATATATTACACGTACCGTATATGGCCAAACGATGATTAAGCATGTTTCTTAATCATTGATTTAATACAAATGTTTGCATTAACTTTTATCTTAAATTAGGTGAAGTATTTGTGTGCATGTGATGTTTTGCAGATTTAGTTTGAGCACGTATGTTTGTACTTTGCACTAAGCTGCATTTAATGTCTAGTTATGTCCGTTGCATACAACGCTCAGTTAAAATATAAATCTTAACCGTATAATGTTTATACGTTCATAGGTATACGAGAAAATATATTAAAATCATACCAAACTTTAGACTATTTCCAGTCAGTTCTAAAATGTTAAATGCATTTTTGCAGATATAGTATTATACGTTATTTGAAACCCGTACTGTTATACGACCAAAATGAAATTGCTAATCTTGTCTTTTTCTGCCTTGATAGTTTTTGCAGCTGCCCAACATTGCAGTAAGTAGTCTGTCGAAGGTCTAAAGTGTAATAGTATAATACTAAAAATAATAAAAAAAAGCCAACGGTGTTTTTTGTTTTAGTTTCTCCTGACGTTTTCGAATCCAGAATAATATCCGTAAGTTTGCATTTCTGTCTGGTTAAATTTTAAAACTAACCCATTTCGCCTTTACCATCGATTTACAGTATGATCATAGAACGGGATATTATGCAGCTGGTTGGTTGGCATACGACGCCAACACCGAGAGAATTCGGGTGATTGAAGACGCGTATGAAAACAGTACAAAAACTCACTACGATACCCTCTTTGCCTACAAGGAGGTAGGTAAAGCAATGAATCCTACTATATGGTGTAAAATAAGACTGCGAATAGTAAATAAGACTGCGAATACTATCGATCACTGGTTATAAGATAAAATATTCATGTTAATCCCCGTGAATGGGAAAACCAAAGTGGTTAACACACGGGCAATCGTCAGATCACCTCGCGTCCATCGTCGGGTTACCAGAGCTATTGCAGTGCGTTGTATATAATAGAAACGTTACTTCAATTTGTTAGAACCCACTAATCCACTGGGTTCAGGCAATGTCCGTAAAGTTCCTTGCCCAAGGACACAACCAACTAGCTATAGACGCTTTGTGAAAACTAATTTATCTGCCAGTCTGTTGCGTTCTTTCCATTCATTGCGGTAAACCATAAATACGCCATTTCAATCTAAATTATTTCGTAATGAAACCACATAAGCCCTATACCGTTCTTGGTTCAACCATAACATAATTTGACAATTTTACCAGAAAGCTGAGTATCGCATCAACACAAGTACAAACAAGTGTACCAAACTTGCCCTGAACGAAAAGTTCATACCTATCGGGGTATACCCCAACTCTACTTATGTTGGAAACTTTATTCTTGGTACACTTGGCGCGCCGGGTGCAGGTGTCATCGTGCAAGAGTGGTCTCACAAAGTCACAACTGGTATTTTATATTCTTCTATAAACCCGTGTTACGGTGTTACACATTTTAATTAACTTTCGTTTAATAGGTGTCTGGTATCAGATGTTTACAGACCATGGGTGCATTCCAGTCCATAGTATGTTTTACGGCAAAGACAGTGCTGGAATGGACGTGCACTACCACCACGAGTAAGTGTTAGCAATTAAAGAGAAATGTAACAGTGGTCAACGCGATAAAAATCTCGGTATAACCGCTATACCAAACGTCCACTCACGACAGTACAATGATGATCACGATGTATTGATTTTTATTAAAATATAAGCCTAACTGATTTTATTTTACAAAAATTAACACTGTTAGTATAAAATGTTTACTAAACCTAGTTCAAAATTGGCAATTTATAGTTTTCTGTAATACAATATATTAGAAAATTAATTTACTGCAGTTGTTTAATCTACCAAATTACAACAGGTAATAAGCGGGTGTATAATCAAATGTACCCTCGACCTGGTAAAAAAACACTAAAATGATGTCAAATACGCACTCCGAAATATTTCCGGAAATCGGCTATGGGTACAAATTAATCTGAAGAATATTCTAGTTGTAATATTGTCGTTGTTCCACCCAGAGGTTTGATAGTTGAATTGAAACTGGTCGTTAGCTAGTCGCTTATAAAATTAGACAAGGCACTGAGCGGACTGCGCCCTGACTCCTTGGATTATTAGGTTATGCTGACACGGTAAAAAATTCTTAATCATATACCACACCCTAAAATGGCTTCGCTATCCTAACGGTGGCGCTAGGTAATCTATCGATTTCCTGTGTAATACCAAAATTTTACTTTGCGTTTTTATTCAGGTACATGGATGTTTCGCTGGGCGTGCGAGAACCGGAAATTTTTGATATACCAAAGCAATGTTTGTAAATCTCGTGATGGCAGTCTGCTACTTAAAAATAATTGAGTTTGACTTAATTGGTATCCAGTTTTAAACCCATACTGCAATAAATATATATTCAAAAACAGTTGTATTTTTGTGTAAATAAGTTAAATACGCACTTATTTAAGTAAACGCTGTAGGACAGTTAAGTTTAACTATTCCGAATCACGTGCAAGATTATTGCGTTTAACCGCCCAAATTTAATGATGTCATGTGGGCGGATTGCATTTATGCTAAGGATTCTTTTTAATTTAGTTGTAAAATTAGGCGCAAGGTGACGCTATTTTATTCGGAATTCGCTAGCACGCTCTCTGGACAACCGTAGTCATGGCAGACGGTAAGTTCTAATTATTACCTTTAATTAGTTATACGTGCAATTTCACTTTAATTAATGTTTTTAATTTACCCCCACTTAACCTTTTTTATTTTGTTAATTATGGCCTTAGTGCTTGATTTACACCCAAATTGGGTTGTACTGGATACACATTAAAACGATTCTTACTGCGTTTTGTGATTAGAATAAAAAGTTGTTTGACTGTAATTAGTAACTTATTTATAAGGTTATGGCAAATAAAATCTTGTCAAAATCAACCTAACCCTTAAAAAATGTGTGAAACACAATAAACTATTAAATTGAGTATTTGTGACTTTACATTGTGCTCACAATCGAGTTTCCGAAGGAATTTTGGTGTGTTTATTTATTTTTAAGTTTCTGTACCTAAATTTTAAATAACTCATTGTATTCCACTGCCGGTATAAAAAGTGTGGACCAAGTATATTCAGAAAAAAGACTGTTTGCCATCAGATTATTCTTGCGCATGATAGTTATCATACCGACTAAATCAAAGGCAACGAGGGAAACTACACACTATAACGACGCATTAGAGTTAGTTTTAAACATGTTGGAGTTAGGGTTAGGGCTGGGGTTGAGATTGGTTTTTAGGGCATGGTTAAAATTAGTTGCTATAGTAATAGTGAGCACTCGTTTTCCCTTCTTTCTTGTTTTAGTGTTGACCTACGTACACAAAAGAACGGAAATGGTGACGTGGTTTTACCTTCAGTCCTTATCCACTGCAACAGTCAAAAAACACTACATGATATATATTATCTTAACCAGCCCAAAAACACTATGTGTTTTATTCATCCTTTAAAACAGCCTTATAACATTTTGCCCATTATATATTAGAAATTAATATACTCTCAGTGAAAGCGGGTGTTTAATGATTGCAAGGACGTTATTGAACAACAAATATTTTTTCGTTTGTCACCTGCGAACAAAACAACGTAAAATAAGCACAACTTTTAAGTCCACTCCTTGTATTTAAGTTTTCGTTCATTTGTAAAATAAAAAGAGCAAATTTGTTGTGGCTTACAGCATATCTACATCATAACCCATGTCAATCAGTAGCGAAGAAAGGTTAAAATAGCTAATTCAAGCTCCCAACTTAAGCAGGATAAAAGTTGTTTAGGATTAGGCTGTTGTTGTTACTTTGGGCATAATATGTGGGAGTGTGAGGGATAAGCCTAGAAATCAAACAAATGAGTATTGATAAATAGATTCTAGCACCAGGCTGGTAATTGCTCAGTCTTCTGCATATGTCCCTTCCTTACTTCATGTCCATTGTGCTGGGTATAATTATAATATTTTTCTTGGTCCTATGAATAGTCCATGTTGAATAATGTACTTTTCTTATATTTAATGTAAGTATCACAACTTGATTTTTAAACAAAATTCAAGTGAGGGGGAAATGGAAAACACAATTTACTTTTTAGTTGTATTTTGTGCAATCACTTTAGTTTCCAGTATTTTTAACGTTGCTCGCTCTATGCAGTTGATTGAGCACAATTAACTAGAAACTAAAAATTACCATATACTGAACAAAAATGTTGTAATGGTATCTCGTGTATGGACAGCTTTAGTGGCTATATATTGTAAGCGATTAACATATGCAAATAATATAGCTGACGTATCTGCTGCACCGGTCACTGAAACTCCAATGGAGGCGGAGAATACAGCTCCAGCTGAACAACAGGTATTTAGGATAGGATAGTATATTTATGTTTATCCCCGTGAATGGGAAAACGAAGGGAGTTAACTTGTTTAACTTGGGCGAACAGTCGTGTATTATTTGGCAGGAGCCGGTTTGAAGATGTTTTAACCCATCTACGTAGATAGGTATTTCAAAAAAAGAGACCATTTCGCCCACCCTGCGATATTAAACGCCGCCTATGGTTAACACACGGGCAATCGTCAGACACCTCGCGCCCACCGCCGGGTTACCGAAGCTATTTCAGGGTGTTGTATATGATACACGTTCCTTCAATTTTATAGAACCCATTAATCCGCTGGGTTCAGGAAATGTCCGTAAAGTGCCTTGCCCAAGGACACAACCGGCTAGCTCACTACCGGTTTCGAACCTTTAATCTTTCGGTTGAAAGGCGTCGCACTAAACCACCAGACTAACCGGTCAGACATTTCATTATGCATCTACTGTATCACCACAAATTTAAGGGGTGCCGCCTTCCATTCAAATTTCACCGTAGAAACAAATTCCTTCTCAATTCACTTAAACAATTACGTTACCTTAAAGTAAAACAATTATATTTTTAACATTATACATAGTTTGTTGAAAAACCACACCTTTACACCACTACATGCATCGTTTAGCCATCCATGCAGAATTTCCACATGCAAGGATACAAATGACACATATATCCATCATCCACAAGTGTAAAGCTTGATTGTTTTTCGGCAAAAACATTCACAATACACGATACACAACTTTGTTTAAACACATTGTTGTGCCTTCTTGTTTAATATTTTTTAACCTTTTATGCACCAAAGACCATACCTGTAATTTTAAAGGCATCAAATTAAATATAGTTCTAAATCTGTCCAGGAAACAGCCCAACCAGCTGCAGCTCCTCCAGTAGCTTTAGTTGCACCGCCGGCTGATCCTAGCCCTACTGCAGCAGTTCAGGTATGTTATACAAGATCCTTTGCTATTCCTGTGTAGAATATTAGGACAGTTTGTTCTACACAGTGGAGACTCTATTCTAAAACTTGACTTTTTATGTATAAGAAATCATCCATGAGTGTGGATTAAACCAGGATTTTTGTCTGAGATAGATAGTGTTGGAAAAAATCTAAGGGTAACAGCGTCATTTTGTCATATTGTAAAAAAAACTTTTACATACCAATCATATTTGATAAACTGTCTGATAAGTTTACACTGAAACCATTCTGTCATTCGTCAACACAGACTATAGTTTACACAAGAATCATCTAATCAATAGTTCACTTAACAACTTGAGTGGTAGTGGGTAGTATTAATATGCATAAACCTATTACTTTGAAAATGAATATAGTAATCTTTATTTCAAGTTATTAGCGTTTAATTAGGCTAATGTGAAAATGGTTTATAGAAAATAAGGTGAATGAAAATGCCCACAATAAGAGAAACTCCTTTGTTTTATTTTTCTGATTCATTGACCAATTTAAAAATATATATATGTATTAGTGCTGTGCCGATCGCAATCATGATTGCGATATTTCGGTTATCTTGAAGAAAAAAGCGATCGCAATCATGGCGGTAAAAATCGCGAATGCTTAATAGCCCTAATTCCAATGTTTAAATACACTAGGTGATGATGTTGGTTTATGCTTATAATTTAAAATCATAAGCATGTCATTATAATCAGCAAGTCCTGGTAAAAGAGTAAATTTAGATTAGGATTAGGTGAAAAATGTACAAATCGCAAAAAAATTGTGGAATTTACCATAGCGTGTTTTGTGCAAATGACTATAAGTAAATGAATAATCCACAGGATTAAAAATGCACACAGCTGTGGTAAAAAAGTGTCACTGTACCAGTAGCAGTATATAAATTTTAACTTGTGAAGTAATTGTACAATGTTAACTAAAGTGATGCATCTAAATATATAGTTTTTGTTCAAATATATAGCTTTTGTTTTATAATTCCACATCTGAGAGTAAAGATTATTACCAATATATTTTTTGGTTTAAAATCTTTAGTAAACGATTCCATGTTGTTACCATGACCAGCTTCATAACTGTTTGCAAGTCAGAAAACAAAAGTGAAAGCCTGAAATTTTCATTAATTACGAGCAACAGTGACACACTATTTCCTTGGCTATTGTAAACAATAATGTTGCTGGTCTCTGTGCGCGTTTTGTTTAACATTTTGTCTTTGTTGACGATTAAAACGTTGTTTTGTCAATTACCATTTTATCTAAGGTTTGTTTATTATAACAGGAAGTAGTGAACTGTGAGAAAGAAGCAGTGCTGAAAGCTCCAAAAACTGTTGAACTGCAGTCGTTGCCCACACGTGCTTATTTGGATCAAACTGTGGTGCCCATTCTTCTCTCTGGACTATCTACACTGGCTAAGGAAAGGTAAGCATTAATTGTATCGATGGTTAGATGAACATTCATTTATATCCCCGTGCTGGGTCGGGAATAGGATGGGATATTCATGTTTATCCCTGTGAATGGGAAAACCAAGGGGATTAACACATGGGCAATCATCTGGTCACCTTGCGCCCACTGTCGGGTTACCGGATCTATTGCAGTATGTTGTATATGATACACGTTTCTTCAGTTTGGTAGAACCCATTATTCCGCTGGGATCAGGAAATGTCTGTTAAGTGCCTTGCCCAAACACACAACTAACTAGCTAGCGATTCAAACCTTAAACCTTTGTTTGAAAGGTGTCCACTAAACCACCAGACTAACCGGTCGGGTTAGCTTAAACCAGGGATGTCCAACCTGCGGCCCGCGGGCCGCAGTGCGGCCCACCTGAGATTTTCGTGCGGCCCGCCCTAGTCATTTTTACTCCAAGTAGTATTTTGAACTTTAAATCTTGGCCTAATTCAAATGTATCAGTCAGCTTTTAGGGACGCAGTAAACATCAAAACTGCAGAAAGAAACAGACTGACAACAAACACTTATCTCATTGACTTTGTATTGCCGAAATCAGTTTTTGTTTCTTTGTATATGTGTGTTATTTGTTCCTTTTTTTAAAGATGAAATTAATGGCTTTTAATTGTTTCTTTATGTACCCATTCAGGGTTGGAATTAAGGGATCGCTATAATCGCTATTCGCGAACCGTTTTCTAAAGTTCGCGAATTACAAAATTTAACAAAATCGCAAAAATATAAATTACCGGTACTGATTTCGCGCACTATTAACAATAAATTCTCAACACGTTAATATAACATCGTTTGCCTTAAACCTAACATTATTTATTTACATTGGCTTAAGCATTGCTATCATGAGGCAATAATCGCCATTATGCGTTAATATACCTCGATTCCTTTATTTATGATTGGCGAGATGAGACACACCCCTTTTGAATTTACGTTTATTGCAATTTATCATTACTGTACTACTAAATAACGGTACTGTCTGTTTTATGAAATAAATATCTTTCTGATCGGGCAATTTATCATAACCAAATTTTTTTTCGCGCGCTCCTAATCCGCGCATTTCGCAAATCATTTCAAAGCCTTTAATTCGAACCCTGCCATTTTTATTTAAATTTAATAGGTTCTGCGGCCCATTGAATTATTTTAAGTGAAAATGCGGCCCATTACAATAAAAGGTTGGACATCCCTGGCTTAAACCATGCCTGGTTTCGTTCACACAACATTCTGTTACCTCTGGACCATTTACTCACACATTTGTTCGGTTTATAGTTTAGTCTATGCATTTTTATTTTTGTCCAGTATTAAATAGCAGCAAATAAAACAAATCACAACACAGAAACAAGAAAAGACGACAAAATAAACAGTTGTTAAAACACGTTATTTGAACATAGATAGAAATATTAAATATAGTGTTCATGGCTGCGAAACCCAAGCAAGATTACAATAATTTGCAAACCAAACTCTTAAAATCAAATAATGTAAAGCCCTAAAGAAAAGTGTGTGGTAAAGCGCGACAAGTACTTTGGGAAAAGGTGTGGCCCTAAAAGCGTGGACCAGAGTGCAAAAAGAAAAACCCTGTAAAATGAAATTCCAAAATAAAAAAGCAATAAAATAGTCCTTTGTTCATTTCATTTTTGTTACAGCTATATTATATATTTTAGACTGCATAACGATTAATGGGCCTGTCTTGATTAAACCTTCAGTTGTTGTTGTGTACTGTGACAGAGACACGAATGCAGCACTGAGTTATGTCCGTTTTTAAAGTAACCAAAGTCACCACCTTTGAGTTTTATGTAAATATTTGAATTTCGTTGTCTGTCGAGTAACAATTCATTAATTTCTTTCAGACCCCCAAATCCTATTGAGTATCTTGCTGCTTATCTTCTAAAAAACAAGGATGAATTCAAGAGTGGGGCAGCCAAAGAGTGATTGCAGTGGCCTGGGGCCCCTCTTTTACCCACTTTAACTTGATGTTACTTTTATTTCTTTTTTTCAGTTGATACCCTTAGAGAATGGCACCTGTCAACTCCCACACCTTGTACATTATGTTGTTTGCTGTTTCAATTAATTAGTTCATGTCGTTTTATTCTTTCGGACAAGCTTTTCTAATTCGGACCGTTCTTCAAGTGGTGCTTTGCTAATTTTATAAACACGAAAAAAGTCTCTGTGGATGTAACATCCCGAATCAAGCATGGTTATTAATCTAGATTGACAGTTTAAAGCCAAAGTTTTTGATTATATAGACGTATGTCATATCAATAGAAAATTGTGACTTAAATTTAGTACAATGTTTAAATCACATATTGTGTCATGGCTGTTTGCACGTTACACAGATGTAATATCCCATTGGAATACATATATTTTGGAAATTCTTACTTTGCAGTTTTTATCAATTCCTTACACAAAAGACTATTATAGCTATTAGTTTTGTCTTTTTTTAATCAAACGCACCACCTGCGAGTTTTTTTAAGTTCGCAATCGTACAGAAGAGTTTACAAATTGCGAATTGCTTTTAAGTCTGTTAACATGTAACCTATACAGGGTGACTCTAAATACTACAGGATCGGTTGGATCACTTAGATTGCTATGGAAATTCTAACCCTGTCCCAAACACTAATCTCAACCCCAGAACTAACTTTAACCCTAACATTAATATCATGACTTTTGTAATTACGAAGTATTGTAAGCGATCCAATCGATTCATGCGATCCTGTAGTATTTAGAGGTACCGACCTACACATTGCAGATGTGCAGAAATTGTCATGTTGCCTCCGCCGACGCACTCGGAAATCCTAAATATATGTCTAGTAATCCGTGCTTAAGGGATTATATAAATACCAATTAATTGATTTGAAATTTTATTAGCGCTAGATTTGGGATTCATCACAAGGGAATTCCCGATTAACCCAAAAATACAAAACAAACGCCGTTTTGGGTAGGATGTCTCGGAAATTGGTGTCGGCTTTTAGCATGAGTTATCAGACCAGCAGAACAATCTTTAAAATTTTTACTTTCGGATAAAGGCGCCTTTACTAATTTATATAAAGACAGTTTATAATACCATTATTATTTTGAAAATTCGGCATGGATTGCTTTTATGCATACTGTATCACGAAAGTTTGTTACATCCCCGTTACACAACTGTGTATTTTAGCCCACTGCTGCCATCAGTGGCGAAGGTTGTGGGTCATCTTTGTTATGATGTTTTTGTTTTGATGGGATGTAGTAAATAATGGGCATAGTAAGCGCACATTTTAGACATTTTAAATGACATCTACAAAGCGTTTGTGGCACCAAGAGCTAGCGGATTTATGCGACTCAAATAGAGCCGCAGCTTAATGATGACAGCAAAGAAAATAGTGGTTTGCGTCTTCGTAACAGACGAGCGTTGTATGTTTGTCGCTATGCATCTCTGGATTCCTGTTCGGGACGATTTACTTCTACAACATGCCGACCATTTATCATACTTTTCCTCTGAACTTTAAATACAACAGGTATATTAGAGTAAAATAAATAAATAAACATAATTGAGTACCACACATATTTTGAATGTATAATATATTAATATATATACATATATATATAAATTTATAATACCTAGGCTATGTTTTATTCCCAGCTTAAAGCGCAAAGGGAGTTATCACATGGGCAATCATTGGATTGCAATATGTCAATCATGGGATTACAATACAGGTACAGAAGCTATTATGTGTGCCTTAGACAACCTAAATTTTTTGGTAGAACCCATCAATAAACCTCTGAATTTCAGGCAATGTTTGCTAAGGGTCTTTACCAAAGACACAACTGTATTGCCAACAACTGGTTTTAATCCCACAGCATTTTTTCGGCGGCATGTAAACTGTTAACCCTCTTACTGATTAAGTTAACCAGCTAAACAGAAAAGAAGTGGTACCGATAATAAAATAGGATAGGATATTCATGTTTATCCTGGTGAATGGGAAAACCAAGGGGGTTAACACACGGGCAATTGTCAGATCACCTTGCGCTCACCATTGGGTTACCGGAGCTATTGCAGTGTGTTGTATAATATACACGTTCCTTCAATTTAGTAGAACCCATTAAAACGCTGAGTTCAGGCGATGTCCGTTAAGTGCCTTGCCCAAGGACACAACCGACTAGCTAGCGACTAATTTCGAGCCTTCAACCTTTCTTTGAAAGGCATCGAACTAAACCACCAGACTAGCCGTACTAATACTATCTACACGGTTGTCCATTTTTTAAATGAAACCAACATTTAAATATCTAAATTATTTCTTAAGAGGCTGCATGCAACAGCACAAGATGTTAGAAAAATTTGGAGGTGGTGTTCATGAGATTTATAAAAAGCAATGCTTTCCGGTCGCCACATTTCCACTAGCATATGCTGGTAATTACAAGGTAAGTGGGTATGGAAAACCATAGATAATGAAGATTCAAAAGCAATGAATTCTATGTGTATTTTTAATTCAGTCCGACCGGTTAGTCTGGTGGTTGAGTGCGACGCCTTTCAACCGAAAGGTTGCAGGTTCTAAACTGGTCGCCAGCTAGTCGGTTGTGTCCTTGGGCAAGGCACTTAACGGACATTGCCTGAACCCAGCGGATTAATGGGTTCTACCAAATTGAAGGAACATGTAAACCATACACAACACACTGCAATAGCTCAAGGTAACCCGACAATGGGCGCGAGGTGATCTGACAATTGCCAGTGTGTTAACCCCCTTGGTTCTATCTCATTATAACCTTTTATTCTAAGTTTTTACACAATTGTTCATGTTAAGTGTTAAAAATTCATTTGACAATTTTTCAGCTGCTTCAAATCGGTCAGGCCTATAGTATCGTGACTAAACTTGAAATCCCGGAGACACCACAGAACATGGAGATTGGAAGCTTTATGGTTATAATTGACATTAAAGGAGTCAATGAGACCAAAGGGAACACTGATATTCACAAAGAAAAAACACTACAAAAAAAGAAACGTGGTAAAAATAGAAAAGCAGAACCCTTAGAAGAAAAAAAGATCCACCAATTTGTAGCTACCAAATCGGTATTATAAGAATTTAAGTTAATAGCGCATACGATAAAGACAATAATAATTACTCTATTTTTAGGTGTCTCTCTCTTACAAATCACCATTAATTAGGCTGATGAACTTTGCCATCTTCTGGCCTTTATTCCTCTTCGATTTCTACCAGGAAACACAGACTTTTGACATTGTTTTATTTGACAAGCTTGAACTTAATCCAGTAAGATGACCAGAATGTACCTCATCTTCAGACTGCACTGCATTTTTTTATATTTGTTTTACAGGCTGGTTTAAACTGGACGGCACACGTTTACATAGACCATCCATCGATAATGGTGAATTCTGCACAGTTAGATGTGACTGCTCAGTTTAGTGGGATACAAGCTGTGCTTTACAGGTGGCCTGTGGTGTCTTTCTTTGTTGGGACTGCTGCACTTTTTCCTGCTGTTCTCTTTACTGTTCTGCTTTCTCTGTATTTTCTCGTGTGGCAGGTGTTTTTTACTGAAGAGCAGATCGTAGTGTCCAGGAGGAGCCGAAGACCAGCAAACTTAGTCGCAGGTAAAGATCCTTTAAATATGGCTTGTTTTTTTCAATCACTATCATTTTTCCGCAGGCACTCGACAACTTGCTTCCCGCAACGATGATGATGTCATCGATCAACCTGCTGATGTCACCACCCAGTGCGATGATTCCGTTCATGATGATCCTGCACAAGATGATGTCTTCAACGGAAGTTTTGTGATGAGTGATGTTACAAGCTCCCGACGATCTTCATCATCTTCATGTTCAATTGAGATGATCGGACACTCAGGTCATCTCTCCACAAGGGGGAGCGAGGCTAGTTTTGTCGTTGCCACCACCAGGTCCATTGATTCGGGGGAAATCAGCAACGAAGAAGATTTAAAGTAAGCTTTCTGTATATGTTTGATAATTGAATTATATATATAATAGTACGCATATACAAACTTAAAACATACTTGAAAACAATAATGTGTTAAACAAGAACTACAAGTATCATACTCTGTTGTAAAGTTTAAGTCTAATTTCATTTTAACTATTTGGTTTGTGTGTCCTGTTTTAAAGGTTCTTTTTTTGACCGCAAACACTTGGCAATGTTGAAACTTTCTATTTTTAGTCTGACTGAGGAAGCCAGTTCACTTGGCACAAGCGTTAACAATCCAGGTGGTGAAAGTTCAATTAGGAGACGCCAAGTTCCATAAACAACAATCTGGCTTGAAAAAACTGCCCAGTAACTACGTATTGCACTTCTTGTTATATTTACACTCGACTTTTGTGACTTTGTGTGTATATTATTTTAATCTATGTTTTGTTTACTTTTACCATTGTACTTGTATGTATTTGTACTGTAACACGATTAATTTTGGGTTAAATTACTTGTGAAATGCTTACGGATATTATAAGCTTGGTTTTCCCATTCACGAGGATAAACATGAATATCCTATATCCTATCCTATCCTAAGCTGAAAAATTCAATTAAATATGGCAATCAAAATAAATGTATGTAAATACTACTGTTTTAGTGCTTGGTGATAAACATTTAAAAGTTTAAGTGGAAACAGTCGCTTGCTTTCTTATTTAACAACGATTACATTCAGCACAACATAAATATGATAAATTTTTTGCTTCCATGTAATTTACTTAGTATTTCATTAATTTTTTATTCAGTGTTTTTACCCTTATTGTTTTAATTTCTGGCAATGAATTTTTTTTTTAAATAATCAATGTTTCTAAAATAGACATGTTAAATAGTTCTTGTGACTAACCGTTCAATCTCTCGTACTTTGTTAAAGATTTTTATAAATTTTGTCGCGGGATATCAGAAACTGCAATTGTTCAAAATTTTAAACTTGCTTGGTGGAAACTGTTTTAGTTGTGAGAGGCACTGTGTAAATAAATTCGTCAACAAACTGTTCGTGTTATTACTGCTTCATTCGCGATCTTCTCGTGTTGTAACGCTTCAGGACGACAGTCACGGCCAGAAATTTAAGACATCAACCCGTGTCCTTGCTAATTTTGTTCAGACACCTACCCAAGTCATTTTACAAACTTAATGGTCAATGCATCGTGTGGATATAAATTGTAGAAAATATCATACAAAATAAACACGCTGTAATGTATTCAGTATTGGCTTCGGTGGTTTTACTAAAAATCAAGTTCTTCAATAGATAGTAGCTAGCATTTTTTGGTAAAAGAAGTAAATTTTGATGAATCCGCTTTATCATATTTAAGTGAAACACGCGTGTATACTGTTTTCTACAAATAAATTCCCGAAACTTACGATCAGATAGATTAAATATGTCCTCGTTTGCCGGGTGCCTTGTAATTCAACAGGTTCTATTTTGAAAAATCATTTTTCCACTAGATTTCGCTAGAGATAAGAAAAATAAGGATAACATGTACGGTCGTGTGGAAAAAAATACCTACAGTAGACCATATGGATATGGCAACAATGTTTTGCAACTAGGCTAAACTGAATAAGTATTAGAAAACGAGAGTCAACGAACACATGCCAAGGTGAAATGAAAACTAACTATAGGCGGTGAAGCTAGGATAGGATATGCATGTTTATCCCCGTGAATGGGAAAACCAAGGGGGTTAAAACACGGGCAATCGTCAGATCACCTCGCGACTACCCTCGGAATACCAAAGCTATTGCAGAGTGTTGTCTTAAGACATTCCTTTAATTTGGTGAAAAGTGCCGTACCTGCGACCTTTAGGCTGAAAGGCGCCGCACTAAACCACCGGACTAACCGACTGGGCACTTATTTGTTTGCCAAACGAAAATTTTAACAAAGGCCATCCTAACCCATTTAAATATTATGTTATCGATCGCACGATTTGACTGGGCTAAACAAAAGCAAATTAAGAAAGGTAATCCAAATTATAAAAATGTTTATCCGCCAATTTCAACGATAAAATTACGAACTTTTCTAAAGAGGGTTTACACTGAAATGGATTGCACAATATACTAATATAAACCTACCATACGTCCCGGTTTGGCCGGGACAGTCCCAGTTTTAATAACTTTATTTTTTTAGCTTATTAGGTTGAGTAAAATATCGCGCATATAGCTTGAGAAATCCTTTAGTTAGGAAATAATGAGCGACGTTTCTTGCGTCATTATTCTATTGAATTCAATGAAACTAAAGCAATGCATTAAAATCCATTTTCAGGTATGCTTGAGTTTGTCTCAGATGCCCAAGAAATTATGGTAAGTTTATAGGGGAAAAGTGGGTAAAATGGGCCACGTGGGTAAAATGGGCCCCCTCCAATTTTCAATATATTTTGAAGAATAAAATTTGCTGCAAGAACCAGTGTCAGTATATCAACTTATGGAATCTCCAAACCGAAGTTTGAGCGTGAAATCACCAAACTCAATGTTTTTTGTAGTTGTTTCGGTTTGAGAAGGTCTGAATCTAAATTTGCAATTTTTGTTTTCTGCTAATATATAATAGAAAAGATCAAATGCTAAAATAACTTTTACTGTAGTTAAATAGAACTATATAGCCTAGACCTACTTTTACTGGTAGTAATAACACTTCTTTTTTAAAGAATTTTTTATAGAGATTTTAAGTCGTATGTTGGCACCTGTCTAATATGGGCCCCCTATGTTCATTTGGTAACTAACGGGCCTAGACTTAGCATTAACAGTACTAAAGGGCTGGACTTAGCACTAACAGTCATATTATGTGTTTCACAATAAACTAAACGGGTTTTCTAAATGCTATTAATAACATGAATTGATAGTTATGCTTCCACTAAAGTAGCAAGGTGTTATTGCATTAGTATACTAGTAACTGGGTATTAAATAAAAAGTAATTGCTGTAATCCAAAGTGTTAAATTAAAAAAAAAAAACTACATCATAAAAAGAAAAGTAATAACATTGTTTATATGGGAAGCGAATATTGATATTGTTATCTAGCGAAATGTTAATATCGAAAACGGGCCGGGGCCCATTTTAGCCTGCACCCTTGTCTAAAATGGGCCACTAACGAAATATTTTTCTTTGTTGATAAAATATATTTAACAAGAATTATTAGAAAGTTAACATGTTATGTGTGAAGACTTTGGTATTAGGTGACACCACATGAAAAACTTAAGTCCAGCGGGCTTTATATCAGTAAAAAATCCGATTTGCAACTAAAGGGCCCATTTTACCCACTCTTCCCCTACTAATAGCATATTTAAATTATACGGTAATATAAATCCTTTTTTGTACTGTACATATATTAACTGTATTAAATCGCACGCAGTATAGTTTAAATTATATTTTAACGATTGCACTAAATTGTTCATTAAAGAGTTTATAACTAAATTTGTCTTAAACGCCCTTTTATCCAATACAAACAATCACGCTTAACGCCCGCTTCTTTATTCAGCATAAAATTAAAAAGATGTGTAACAAGCACATTATGGGTTCGAAACTTCTATGAGGAATAAAAACAAAGCGATCTGGATAACAGTGTCGAAAGCAGGCCCTAATACAAAAATCATTAGAGTATTTCACAGTATGCACGGCGGACCAGTAGATTAAATAATTTGACACCAAATCAGCTATACTGATGTTCTGCACAAATATGGAAAATTTGTTATATTATAGCAATTATATTGTTTTAGTAAAAAAGCCCGAAAACTCGTTTTTTTTATCACAAACCTTTAATCAAAGTATATTTATGCTTTGTGTATAGTATACTGCTCCAATGACCCGAAGGTATATTGAATGCAATGTGGTTGTGGTTTGCCGAACTGCGAATTCAGCCCAAAAACCGACGCTTTTAAATCCAGCAAGTCAGCAAATTAGTGGTTTCTTTAAGTCGTGGTTTTGGTTTCAACACACAGCACCTTCTCGGAAAACCCTGGCGTTTCCAAATGCGCGTATTAGTGACTGTAACTCAACAGTCTAAAAGATAAGCATGTGATATAAACGTTGGGTCAACTTTTAATTTTAGCCACAAAACGAAGCAGTGTGTCATTAGCACGTTGCAGTTATTTCTGTCACGATATTTTGTTGCCTACGCACCATCTGAACAATAAGATACTCCCTGGCCAGAACGTGGCGCGCGAACGCTCTTTCGCTACTGTTTTGTCTTGTGTCTCGAAGAACGAGCAAGGAAAGAACGGCGAAGAAAAAATCGCAGTGCCCCGCTTAGATTCGAGGGCTCGCTACGAGTACGCCAGAAGTACGTGCATTGTGACAGAATGCTCCGATGATGATGACTGCATTCGTACCTATGCCGAACGGGACATATCTTATCGAGTCGCGAAAAAGACCGCTGGAAGAACCAATTGACCTGGTCGACTTCAAAAGAGAGCGATCAGAAATGGAAGGTGGGTTATGTGTGTTGTGAAAAAACTTTATTAGTCAGTTGAGCTTACTGTTGTATAAACTACAGCGCAGTTTATTAAGAATCACAGGAGTGTATTTCCAGAGACTGTTTATTTTTAGCATGGTAGCTATATAGTATTGCGGAAGTATGGAGGTTTTTGTTTACCAAGTCGATGACCCGCAGCTTTACTATGCGACAGCGTTTGACGGCTAACTTATTATTGAAGAAGAGAGAGAGGAGTTGTATTTAAACCATAAACGTTGTTTTGCGGTTAATGGTTTTATCTTGTGTCTTTTGAACGCCATGTTTAGTTGTTTGTGTTCGTTCCGGCTACGTAGGGTGGGCGTCTGGTAGATGCACATTCTATAGAGACCAGTGCGCAACAGAAGCTCGGCGTAATTAAAATCGATAGTTACTTACAGCTGGGGAAAAATTGTACGGTCGTAACGAGATACAACGTTTGACGATGCCAATGATTTGGTGACGTATAAATAGAATTGGCCATGCGTGTGTTCTATTGTTCGGGATGTCCCAAAGAATTCCCAGTACGCACCCCGCTGCTGCTTTCATGCCCGCTGTACCATGCTTGCCAATCATGCAGCGAATCCCATTGTTAATCATCGGCCCAATGGACTGATTGCCAATGCCCCGGTGTCAGTTAACACAAAAATCCAGCTGAGTTAAAAATTCCGCTTTGAATAGAGTTCCGAGTGAGCTCACAAAATCCAGTCGAGAAATTTCCAAGAATAAATCTAACCGTCGCTATTGCTAATCCACCCCTGGATGACATCATCGTTTCTCGTCCGTCTCTCAGTATGAGAAACGTTCAAGACAACCCGCCCGGTGATGAATAAATCCAAAATTTCCTCGAGTAATGGCTGGGTCGAGTAACTCGACTCTACACTCTTACTCACTGTCTCAGAAAACCTGACGAGCGTCAGACTGCCAACTTCCTGCATACAGCCCCGATTAGCATCATAAGCTGTGCTGGAAATTGTAGCACAGAGGATACGTAAGCAGCTTGTTTAGTGTATCAGCTGTTATGCTGGAAAATATACTTTTCAAAGAATTCTGTATCATCATGGCTGAAGGAATATAATGTTTAATACACTGAAGTGGCATGTTTCCCTTATTGTGTAGACCTATACACCGCTCTTGCTATGTAGAGTGGACACGCTGCTCACACAATTTAATGAAACTTGCGAAGTTGTACTGAACACCTCAACAAACCGAATTTTCTGTCGTGTTTGTCCCGGTAAGCTTTCACCCACTCGAAACAGACAAATCGCAGCAAACATTCTTCAAGCACATGTACACACACGAGGTTGTATCGAGTGAAACTAATATGCTGATTGATCTAACACCGCCGGTTGCGCGCTGTGTGTCGGGAACGGGACTTTGTACCAAAAACTTCCTTGTATCTGATACAAGGTTAAATATGCCAAGAAATTTGTGGCATGTCATTCTTCTTTTCCGGTCCGTTGATTTGCTTACACTAAAATCTGTGCGACCCAATTTTGTGAACTTGCGGACGACCAAACATTTGGTAAAATAATTGCCCTAGCTGGACTTAATTTCAAATAAATGTAAATTTACGAATATTGCACAGTGCGCAAATTTGTTTAAAGATACGTGTATGTGCGTACATTAAAATCAGCAGCATCATACAGAAGGGTGGAAATATGTAAATGGATATTGTGGTTGAGACCGCACGAAGCAATCGCAGCTCCACAGCTAGCACTATGTACAATTATTCCTAAACGCTCTGTATTGTAAGGGTCTTATACAGTTTATTTGTAGTGATGGATAGTTCTGTCGCGATCGTGATTTGTCCCTACACGATTTATGAAAAGCGCTGCACTAGCGGAAACAGAGACCAGATTTGTTGAGAAAGCTTAATTTATAGCAAACAAACAGCAGATACAGTCAGCATGTAAGTTTGTATATTTCAGCCTTGTTATAAGATACAGTGCTGCGTTTGCAGCGGAATGAGTTTTAGGGTCATGTCATAGATTAAGAGCGCAATCAAGGGAAAGAGAGATCGATGCAACAAACAAAGTGTTCTACATTTGCTTGTAATTAGGACATCAAGAACGAACAAAAGACTAGGTTTTCTACATGGACATGCTTTTGGATAAAGCTTTATTGATTTTGCCGATTTGGTCATAAATTTAAACGCTTAAATATTTAATGTACGCGTAGTCTTCCGCTTAAGACAACAAAAGTTGCTAATTACGCAGGTAACTTAACAAATAACGCCAATAACCAAATATTAAAAACCCGTCAAAAAAGTGACGAATTAATGTTCATGTTTGGACGCTTCCACGAAAATAAACAAACGCGACTAAAAATTTAGGTTGTAGTAAAAAGTGCGAGAGTTTTCATAAAGTTAAAATCTAACTCCGTGAAAAAAATTATTGATCCTATGTTCACTTTCAAAAACATATCAGCCAATATACAGCGCAGCAAGATTGCCTTATCTTATATTATAAAGTTAATTGCGTAATCATTTAATTGTTAGCCGTTTGTGCTGCTGACAAAGCAGAAACATTCGTGAACTTATGTGGTACTAGGATATGTGTACAACAAAAACATAACCGCCAAATGAAGAGTAATATCTCATATGGGACTCTGCTAAATAAGGAAATTAGATTGTGGACTAATGCGCCTTTGGGAAATCATGAGACTCCCGTCACATTCTCGTGTTACTCTTCAAGAATAAAAAATAATATCTAATGTTGAATGACGGTTTCCGAATTTTTGGCATGGCATCACTGTAATGTTTGTCGGGCGGAAAGGGACCATTAGAGATGACGTGTCTGGAAAGAAAAATAGCGCATTTGTCAACAAAATCAATTCAAAATGGGTTTATGTTATTTTCACGTATTTTGTCGCCATTTCTGCAACATACGAAGGCCTTCGCAATAAAACCTGCTAAAACATATCACGTGAATTTCAACACGACATTTCCAGCTATGAAACAAAATATAAATGAATTCGTCTCTACGTTTCGTGAATAAAGTCTATTTACTGTACCTTATATCCGAAAATTTTTTACTTAATTTGCAATTGGCGTTTAAAGTGGAAAATTGCAAAACGGTATATTTTTACATAAAGAACACACAACCGAATAAAGAAACGAGCGATTATTCTCAGAACAGAGAACCGCCATATTCCCCTTGTTCATTTTTGGTTAATGTTCACCCGTTCGGAGCATTTGGTAAAGTTTGCTCGGCTATAAATCCAAAGGGCTTTGAAAATTCTAATAATTAACTGCCTTGAAACTCTCGTAAAAATTGTGAGCGATGTACAGCGTCTGTTCGGTCCGACAAAGCTTTACAAGGTGCTGTTTTATATGGTTTGGAATGTTGCCATAATGTGAAGTGTTTTTTTGTATGTCAGGTTTTGGGTTTGCGAGTAGCACCTGTAACATTTAATCTGGAAGCACTGTTTCCCCGTAGTGCTTAGCTGTTCAAATGTTGTTGGAATCAGAAAAATGACTATGCAGGCAACGAGCTGACTGCATACACTTTGATAGCTTCTATAAATACGATGAAAGTTGTTGGTACCAGTCAGCCCAGAAGCGGTGCTTATTTGTACGAAATAGGCGGCGGCATTCAGGAAGCAGTCGACGGTGTTTTTCTTGCGTTTCTCCCTGAAATCTAAAAACAATAAATCGAAATCTAGATGGCGACTGCAAGGAAACGGTTGGACCAGAGTTTTATGAGCAAGGCCGAGTCTGCTTTTCCGAAAGTTTTGGACAAGTGTATTCGATGAATGTCGTCTGATTGTTTAACAGACGTTTTTCATTCATCTATAATTTCTTTAACGTGCTGTATACAGTTTTAATTAAGGATAATACTGATACAATTGCGGTTCTGTAACCTATAGAAATTAGGTGGGCGATAATATCCCCCGTGCACAGAGCACATTTTTCAGTATAAGGTACCGACCGAACAGTGAGCCTATTTCAACGCGCCGTAACCAGTAAGAGTAGAAAGACGAGTGTCTATCAAGTAGCGATCTAAGAGTGTAAGATCTTTGATGAAAGCGAACCACTGAATTAACAGATCTTTAACCCAGCAGAATTAGTGAGATGATTAACGCAATGGAATATGATTGTCAGTACAATGGTTACCATATCATTCCTAATGGCAACGACTATGGTCACCTTATACAAACTTACGGTGAGAAGCGTTTTCGTGAAGTTTCTAAATATTAAAATGTACTGACGATAAACGTACTTTTTATGTATAAAAAAAATAATATGTACACGTTACAGCACTAGAAGTTATGCTGGACAGAACTGTTTGTTTATCCTTAAATATTTTTTTGATTTTCAGACTGTCCCCTGGAAAACGGGGTAACGTTCTCCGCGCCACCACCTGGACAGCTTATCCTCAAAGTTCTAATACCCGGCTATGCGGCTGGGGCTGTGATCGGAAAAGGGGGGCAGATTATCGTGCAATTACAAAAGGAATCGGGGGCCATTATAAAACTGTCCAAAGCAAAAGATTTTTACCCTGGTAAGATTTTAGTTTTTTAGGAATTTTTTTTTATATACGGATATGTATACATTTAATGCCGCATAAGTTCAGATGATTTATGTATATCAGTTTGAACAGAGAACATAAATCTTACGCCGTGCTAAGATCATGACTGTACTTCGAAAATCGCTTTCGGGCTTCATATTCAGTTAATTCGACTTAAATTGCTTCCACCGTTGTTTTCCTTGGTGCTTAATGCATAGCCGAGGGCATGCTTTACATAAAAGTAAAGCTCGGACGTTAAAATGTCAACTGCACTAGTTTGTGTAGCTTACAATCGCTAGTGTGAATGAGCGAGCAAATGCAAACTACATACATAAAAATCGTACCATAATTTCACGCGGTCTCATCTGTTTTTAGAAGTAATAGCTGCTTCACAGGTGTATAAAATTAGTTTCACCTAGTGTCGTTACGGACTGCCAAATACCTTGCGATTTAATCCCTCTCGCGTAAGTTTATTCACAACCTCGGTCAATACAAATCACGTTACCACGAATTTATCCGCCACGGAGACGAGAATTCACGTATTGATTGTTACATCATGGTGTGCCCTGGAAATTTTGATCTCCAGCAAAATATACCGGCCGTCTCACCTAACATCGTCGAAAGTTATAGACATTGATTTAAATCTGATTATTACTTTTTTATTTATAGTGGCATTTGTTGGACATACATTTTTTCTTACTACGAAAAAAATCGTAACGTTTATCACCCATTCTATTTCTTATATTGCTTACATTATAAACCGTTACAGTTTTACTTAGTTATAAACGTTTTGCCTTATTTATCAATAGCAATCAGTCTTACTGGTACATCGGGAAAGATAAAAATATGGCCTTTGGAATAAAAAAAACAATTGAATAAACTCTCCTGTCTGGGGCGAAAATAAATATAGTTTAGCTTAGTTAGTTTATTTTTTGCTTTTTTACAGTAAAAACGAAAATAGCAAGGGTAAAAAGAAAAAGCAGAAAACGACAAAACTACAGTAGTTACAACACATAAGCTGTGTGCACATGATATTACATAAGAAAAAACAAACAAACAAACGTTGCCGTTAAAATCTGACATTTAAATAAAGTACAATTTGCATTTACTCAGTTTAATGGTTATAACTTTCCAAAAAGTAAGTAGAAATGCATCACCCATTACTGAGAGGAAAGCCGGCTTTTAAGGTCAATATACGAACAAATGCATTAACATTTGCAAAGGTGTTGGCATAACAAACTCAGCACCATGAACATATACACTATAAGTCTGGGACACAATTCTGAATTTAATTCATCAGTATTAAAAGGTTTTATCGTTCAACACAGGTGTGGGTAGTTTATATAACTCGACAATAGGTGTGTCTACAATCCAAGCACATATACAAATCGTGTATACCCAAGTATCAAAGAGCTTGCGTAATTTCATACTTTCAACGACAAGTTCGTGTTTATTGTCAATATTTAGTGAGGCTTTCGCTTAAGATGGATGATTTCGCACCAAACATTTCTGATTGATTACAAGCGATCCTGTCAAGTCGAACACTCAAGTCCACATATTTCACTCACTGCACAGACAGCAATTCGCCGAGTTTAATAATGTGAGAGGAAAATACGCATAGTGCCAAGTTAAAAATATAGCTGAGTTTTAATTTAAATGCAAAATTTTATCGAAACGTTTTACACCACAACTATTATTTTTTTCGATTCAGTGTGGATTGTACAATTTAAAATAGAATACTCTATAAAGTAAACTGTGAATCTGTAAAAATGATAAGTTATAGTTAGATTTAACACGAGTTTCTGTTGTTTCATGTCTATAAATAATAAATCAGTGACAAAGGTTATCAAAGCAATTCTGAGAGATTTGTGTTTTTCCCGGAATTGCGTTTTTAACACTTTTAGGAAACTTACCAAATTTACGAACATCAAAATAAACAATAGTCACTTTTGAAATGAAGACTTTGATTAATGTGCTTATAAATCAGCTGGTATGTTTTCACGTTGCCTATATGTTAATTTATACATTAATTCACATGTCTATGTCTACATATCATACCAGTAATTCAAAACGTTTAACTGTAATAGCGTACTAACACCGCCCGACATACAAGCACTGCGGACTTGTGATTGTACTTAGTTAAGAATATTTCTTAAGGCTAGTAATAAACATCGCCTGTAAATTCACAACAACATTCTACGTATTGACGGACATGTCTTATCGGTCAATAACATTTAGCTTATTTTAGCCTGTGGCGGCCACATTTAATTTTAATCTACGCAGGAAAGATTTTTTATGTAGCAAATATATTTTAGTGTTAAGCACATAGGCATACTTGACGCATTTCGTTGCTATTTTAACTTTTTTGAAATAAAGATGTTACGATATCAACCTATTTGTTGTCTCCGGCCCGAGGCAATGTGTTTGCATTTGAATTTCCGTATAGACTACAAGTCTTGTTTTGAACACAAATACTTTGATTCATTACGTTGTAGTCGCTATTTGTATTACACAGCACAATGTACGTTGTTTAAATTTGTTAATTTGCATACTAACACGCACCGAGGCTATTTCGAATATTTTAACGCCAAAATGAAAAAACTGTTGTAGGTCTATATACTATTGCATTGGTGGTTTGTTTTGGCCGCGTTGGGGAAAATCGATTTCACAGCTCTTCCGTTTGCGCATGCGCAGTTGAAAATTAAATGACGTAAGTAAGTCCCTCGGGAACGATCTGCACCTTACAAAACAACCTACTGGTTTTGTGGCACTGCTATATGGCGAAAATATAAAGCGAAATTCACCAACCCATCCTGACTAACTAGAGTTTACTGATAATATAGCATCTCGCCCCAACTTTAGCATTAGCTCGAATTTTGATTCACCTTGTGATAATTTCACTATTAAAGCAATTATTAGCCAAAAACGCCTAAAATATGGTTGTATGGGAATATTTTTCTCGATTTTTTTGTGAAACGGAAATGTTAAAAACAGTTTATGTGGATATATATCCTGCCATGGCCACTTTGCCAAGTTTTTTCAATTACGATATCCGATGCCTTGCAGGCAAAGTGGCCCCAAAGTCGTATTCGATTACGGTGGTCGAAATGATAAAATTGTTGTCTGTAATGTGTGCCAGTTTTATTGATGCTCTACTCTTTTCTGCAGGAACCCAGGATAGAGTCGTTCTAATACAAGGTACAGCGGATGGATTGATGAAAGTACACAACACTATTATTGAGAAGGTCTACGAGTTCCCAGTCCCTAAAGACCTCGCCGCAATTATAGGAGATCGACCGAAACAGGTATCCCATTTGCGCTGAACGCTGGCGATGCGTTGTTGGCCTCACAGCCTGTCCCCGAATGGTTAGATGTCTATGTTGGCATTGATTTGTCTCGATTTCCTTTTACGTGCTTCTCTCCCTAATTAAGCTCTTCCAATACCGCATTGAGCCATGAAACACAGATAATCGTAATGTGGAATGATTGGGATCAATCTAATCACGGTCCGTTGATTAGTAACGCACTGAATTGCCTCACGCCTAACTGGTCGTGGCTTTTATAATTCGTCTGTTAAAACAACTAAGGTTTTCGCAATTTGTGAAAGGCTGTTACTCTCAGCTCCGAAAATAGTCTCTATATGTCCCAGCAGGTCGTCCTTTTAATGCCGTTCATGGTCCAGTTCACACGATCTGACTGTTATAGGTCCAGTGTATGACGCTTTTGAAAGCGGTAGAGGAAATACTGATTAAAATGAGAAACTATAAATAGTTGTATCCGCAGTAGATAATTGACTGCTATGTTTATTAATGTAAAGATAAATAATATTCAAAATAAAATTTGGATTTGTCGTCAATTAATTTGCATTACTGAACCGTTTTAGTTCTGCTGGATAATTTTGTGTTCTCAATATTATCCAACCATATAGGCGTTCAGTCAAAAGACAATTTCGGAGATTTTTTTAATAATTACTTTCCCCAAATCGGTTGCACTTAGCTGACGAGTCCTTGAAGAACCGTGGTGAGTAGGCAAATGTGTTTCTCGTTCGTTGAGCAGCAAGCTGCTGGAATAAGGGCACTTCACACGCTCTGCCTGATCGCCTGAGCACCATTCACTCGGATTGCGATTGACTCTTACTGTTTGGACAGCTTCACTTCGCTCTTTATAAAAACGCGGGATCGCAGCTTTTCAGTGTTGTAACATCTGCGTTAAACAGTTTTCCTGCACGATGTTTTGAATGGTTTGGCCATGTGGGCCTGTTGTACAGTTCTTAGTAGCGAACTTCTCTAAAGTTTAAAAGATAAACTGTTGATTTGTGTTTAAGAACAAGCAAAACGGAGCGACAATTGTATTCCCCCTACGACGGCAAACTGTGCCATAAATTCCTTTCCTTTATTGCCTGTTTCATGTTTATGGTGCCACTTCTAGTAACTGCCAGATTCATTTGTTAAAATCCAAGCAATAAAACAAAAACTTTATACTGAACGGCCGCTAGTTAATCCTCTGTGGTGTCTAACCAAATAACCCACCAGACGCAGTACACCGTAGTTACTGTTTGTGCAATACTTTATGATGGTTTAGTTAGGTTAAATTAAATACTTTAAAATGAACCTCATCCGAACATAAGCAAACTGTATTTAAACTAACCTGTCCAATAAACATGTAGGTTAGGCTATTAGAAATGGTTAGGTGTTTTGTGAGGTTATTTTCTAATATTCTTTTACGTATAACTATCTTAAGCGATGTTTCGTATAGCCAAGTCGTGCAGTTCCCCTCCTGGATCACAGGCTATCTCATAACATGGTATGTTGCGCAAAAACAGACTCCCTTTTCGATAACAACATATTTAATTTGGTGGTTTCATACATTATACTCTGCGCTCCGTTTATGCTTTGGTATTTTAAGTTACACGAACATCTTCCAAGAAAAAATATCACACGCTTTAGGTCACCACACAGTCGCCGTATGTATTTATATAGCATGTTGTTGCTGGTAAAACCAGCGGATAATCAAGCCAACAACGGTCAGTCCTATTCGATATGTATTAAAGCAATCGATGTTTCAATCGCAATGCAAACCACGGGTATTAAAACCGTTCACTCCCCGGGGGTTTGGGTGCGATATTCCGGGCAGCTGCAGCCGCTTTGCTTCGATATCTCCACTTGAATTCCGTCATCCAGTCCCAGTGGTGCACGAGCACTTATGGCTCATTTGAAAGTTACCGCCACTTTCCAGTTGCTTTTAACGAGCAGACAACTGCTGATTTATACAGAGCACAGCGTAAATTTGGGAATTATATCCACAGGGACCCGTTGACTAAGTGTATGAGGCATTATTAAACCTACACTGAGCAACAATAAATAACTCTTTTACTATCTATCATTTCACCACCATTTTAATTGTAAACTTTTATTTGAAGCTTGTAGACTGACAAATTGTTTAACAGGTGAAAATTATTGTACCGAACACGACTGCGGGACTGGTGATTGGAAAAGCTGGCGCAACCATAAAAACAATAATGGAAGAAAGCGGTTCAAAGGTAGAATATTTTTTGCCACTACAGCGGATAGAAATATGACAATATTAACGCCAAGATATATGTTTTTGTTTATTAATGCTTTTCCAAAACAGTTTTTATATTGAGTTTTTTTTTTAATTTGTTTAATAAAGATTGAATCGAACTCTGATATCACCAGAGTATGCAAAAATATGTTGAAATATTTATTTTCATTACAGGTTCAACTGTCTCAGAAGCCCGACGGAGTTAATGTACAAGAAAGAGTAATCACGATAAAAGGGGAGAAGCATCAACTCGTAACCGCATCCAATATTATAATCGATAAAATCAAAGACGATCCTCAGAGCGCCAGTTGCCCGCATATTAGCTACTCGGGAATCGCTGGACCGATTGCCAACGCCAACCCCACAGGGTCACCTTACGCTGCAGGTTCAGCAACTTTAATGGACGCAAGTCACCCTTCGGTGGCGGCCATGTTGGGACATTACATGATACCAGGTCAGCATGTCGTACAAGCTGCAATGCCGCTATCCCACCACCCCCATTCTACCGCTCTGTCCAGCGGCTCCGCCACGCCGGCACCCGAGTTAACGACCATAAATCACGCAATGACTACGCTGGCAAATTATGGCTACACCCTTGGAGGAGTGAACTATGGAACTTTAGGAGTAATGCCGAATGTACATCCTCAAAGTGTTCATCCTGGTATAGCAACGTCAATGGGAATGATCTCAGCAGGCTCGCTTGCGGGTACAGTGAGTCCAATCCCCTCAGCGACTCCCCTCCTCTCAGCCACACCGCTCCCAGCGGAGTCCGGCATTCCAACCGCCATCCCGTCAGCGCAGGCAATATCAATGCACAGCAATTACCTCGCGAATCTGGCGTCGGCTGGGTATTTGACAGCAGGGTACCCGCAGTTGTTTGGAGCGACGTCCGGCCTCGGTGCTCTCACCACGGTAGCCCCGCACCCACCACCAGCTGCGACGCCGACAAGTTTCTCGGTTGCCTCCACGCCTTCCACCCCAGGACTTCCGGTATCTCTAAGTCCGCAAGCCACTGTGAGCGTCCTCAGTATAGAGAAATCTAGCGATGGACTTAAAGAGACCATCGAGCTAGCGATACCAGAGAATCTCATCGGAGCGGTGCTGGGTAAGGCTGGTCGAACCCTAGTAGAATACCAGGATGTTTCCGGAGCAAAAATTCAAATATCCAAGAAAGGTGACTACGTGGCTGGAACCAGGAATAGAAGAGTCACAATTACGGGGAAGCCCCCTAGCCCACAAACTGCCCAGTTTCTTATAACGCAGCGAGTCGCCTCAGCGCAAAACGCTCGGGCTCAGCAGGCAAAATTAATGTAGGAAGAGGTCAGGGACCTATGTGGAAGTCTTCCAAGTCGTCTGACGCATGTTGTTTTACCTTAGTTTATTTTCAGATCGAGCGAGTTTTCCCTTCGAAAAACACGTGCCATAAGTTTCCCTCTCAAATCAGTCACTTCGCCAAATCACGTCTTCCGCACCATTCGCCAGCGTCGCACGGCAATTTGATCATCTCGGGTGCAACACGATTTAGCTTTTTTCGCCCGCCTTTTGCGCCTCATCCATAATTCAGGCCAATTACGAAATCTCTGCGAGTTTTGGATGCACTCATGCAACATGATCGATCCGCCTCGCCCGACCCTCGCATCGGTTTTTCGACCTAATTCGTCTTAGTTCATGTAGCAGAGAAATCGGATTGCATCGTTATGTAAGAGGCATTAGTTTTCTGCCACTGCCACACCGCCTCCGTTCGAACTGACCCGCGTTTAACGTCGCAATATTCATTATAATGCCACACATAGTCTTCCGCGTGACTGTTCAGGCGGTCTTTCTGGACCAGTCAGATTAGTGCCAAATTAAGCAGGCCAATCTCCATTTTAATCCACTCCGGGATTAATTAGTTCGGTACTTAATTGGCGCTGTTCCTGCGCAGCATCACCCTGGGTCACTAAACAAGTGACACGCTCGGTGCCCCTTTATTTGACATGAATAATTGATTCGTGAAACTCGAGGTTGCGTATAAGATAGTGGTTTACATGACACCTTCGGACAAAGTAGTTGACGTTAAAGCGCATAGGATTGCTTTCGCTCGGTCGTGTGGTTCCACCATGCGGTTTCATTGATTATTTCAATCGGTCGTCGATTTTACGTGTGACAGTGTCGCGAAAACAACGGTCTCGTCGTACGCGCTTAAAATCCCAACATGCGATTTCTGTGCGAGCTGCCGTGTTTTCGTATCTCGAACAAGTTCAATGGCATTGTAGCTTTTATTTTCGTTTTTCTTCCTTAGCACTGCATGGATCATTTTACTATTATTTTTCGCGATTCGCAAGTCGATAGCATTCTAATCTGATCACTCACGCCCTTTCTTTCCTTAGACATTTTATATCAAGTTTTCTGTTTCCCCTCTTACGTCATGGTTGGTGACGTCATCGCTGTTGGTTCCTGGTCACACCTCCAAAGTCACAAATCAATCAGCGTAGGCATTAGTTGTCACACATATTATACGTTAAATCACCGTTTAAGGGGCCAGTGTGGCCAGCGCTCTCACTAAGCAAAAAATCAGTCATTTCTACCAGCCGCCCTTCTGTCATTTAAAACTTCCTTTCGCACGTGAAATATTCCCATATAGAATTGTCCACTCAATCAATGTGCAAATCAACCATCCCCACATGCTTGATTAGAGCTACCCCTGATTCCCTGTAATCATAACTGACACGCAATCTGTCCTCGTCATAAACATCCAATTGATTCGTCAAATCACACTCACGTGTTTTAGCATAAGACATAAATAGCAGATAGACTGAAGGCGTAGGTATAAATGAACTCCCAAAGACAGAATACACACGAGAATTGAAACAAACTTCAAACACGTCTTCACCTGAAGGAACCAACATGCTGACTAACCAACCGTGACGGGTGAGTTTTAAACATAGAAATATTGTACAAACAAATTTATAAATTGTTTTTAACTCGATTTTGCTTTGCAAATATGAGTTGCATAAACTTTTGTTAATGCACTGTGCCGTATTTTAAGTTAGGCTCAGTTAAATCTATTGCAACTGCGATGTCTTCACAGTGTTATTTTGATCGACAAAGATATTTTTCCAGATACCAAGCGCTCGTTCTAATATTTTGCATGCGTTGGAATTTTTGTTGTTTTTCTTTGAGTTCCGCTATTTTGTATTGCGCCCAACGTACTATACTGATCATTTATCCCCGTACTACAGAATCAAAGGCAATATGGCTATTCTATTCGCGATCACCACACATGAATCTAACCATATAATGTCGATATTTTTTGTATTGCCTTTTATGGAGCGACTTTGCTTGCTTCAAATATGGGAAATAAACTTCCAAAGATTCGCTCCGAAAATTATACGATGTATATTTTTTTAAATAAATTGAAGGCCTGATCGAAAACGAGCCTATTGTGTCCTGGACTTACGCATTCGAAGCCATTCCATGTATTTTTGTAGATTTTTCCATCGTTGAGAACTTTTGTCTTGTAATTTTGTAGTTACTAACCACGTCATCTTTGGTGTTTAACTTTTCTCATTTTTGTGTTCGTCTAACAATATTCAGTCACTTCGATTTTTTTCTTTCGATTTGTGTGAGTTTTGCTCATAATTACTTCTTCAAATCCGATCGTCAACGACCACTTTCATTGTATTTTCGCGTCATTCTCATTACTAACAAATACTGAAGTTTAATCGGCATTTTGCATGCTCAATTTATACAAGCGCAGTTCTGCTGAACAAAGTCGCCCAATAATCGATTTTACATCGGACCTTTGTTAGATTGGTTTCATACCCAGCTGTAATTTTGATTTTGTCATTAAACCGATATTAAAATGCTTCAATTTCAGATATAGCTGCCATGTGCAGAATTTTAATTAGTTTGCCAATAGGAAGACGGCACCATTTGACATTGGCGTAGATTGTAAATTAGTTTTTTTTATCCCGTGATCATTCTTGTCATGTGATTCAGTGTTCTTTCATCTGCGTCACAATATACATCATCATCCACATAAATCTCGTGATTTATTACGATTACTCATCCAAATTCGTGAGCATGATTCATTTATTTCACAGGAAAATAGTTAAAAGAAGTAAAAACCAATCGAGAAATATTCAAATAATTACCGAACGCCGAATTTTACATTTGTATGAAGGCCTTTTAAAAAGCCGGATCAACCCATGCACCTTAATATCCCTTGATGGTGAAAGTGTAAGTAATTGAAAATATTTTTGGGACTGAATCCCCAAAATATTGTAAGCTACCACAAAATCCTCTTATTATACACAGTACATCTGCTGGAACACATTGTGTTAGTACAATATTGTAATGGCTGTGGACCTTTAGATTCGTTTGCTAGCCTAAAACTTATGATTGATTTAGATATTTAACAAAACACAAAATTAGTAAAATACAGTTGTCACATCAATGTACAAAAAGCTTAATATATAGCAGTTTTACTGCAGTCTTTGCAGCAATCTTTTAAAATGTCAGGAATATTAAAAAAACTTATTCAAACAAATGAAAACATTACCAATCCTGGCTTACTTTAGATTAAAAGTTATATGACCACATCACTTTATACCATTGATACTTATTATAGAGGGCTTATATACCATTGCTGCAACTCAGCTGGCCCATGTGCCTCTTGGATTGTTTTTAATGCACAACAACAATTCATTCGTAGAGCGTAATAAACCTAGGCTAATGCATTATCTGTTCCATTTCCGCCTGAAACGAATACGGCATTTCTTCCCACCAGCGAGAAATAAGGTAATTTTCTCAGGTGATTCCACTTCTTCTGTCCAGTGATAAGTACACCATAGTGATTCCCCACGAAATGCTCCATGCCCAGCCCACAAGCAGAAATGTGACCGTAAATAACTGGCAGATTCCCACCAATAAATTGGTTGTAATCTTCAAAAACAAATTGGTGTTTGTTGTGTGCGTTTTTAAATTCAAACACATGCATATTATGCATAAAAAACAAAAAATAAAAAAAGTATGTTGAAATATATTACCAATATCAAACAACACAAGAATAAGCAAAATTGAAAGGACCTTATTGGCCCTCCACATAAAGTTCATACAACTTTGCCTACAAGAAATAAATAAAACAACACCTCCGTTGAGGCAGATTTCAATACGTCAATAAATCAATAAATATATATTGAGTCCTACCAGCCAAGGCAGCTTGTTCGACATATTGCTTCTTTCTGGCTGGTCGTACGTGGTGGCAACGCAACAATATGTAAATCCAGATATCATCGTCCCTGGTAATAATAGATTGATACTACATGCAGTAGGTGATACTGAGTAACTTCTTACCTAATCCTGGAACGAGGCAGTTGCATATAAGTAAAGTTACTGCAAGTGGCAACGGCAATACTGGGATGGCGGATTTTGAACCGTGCATGTGTCGGGTAACCTGTGAATCATAATACATATGCTTTGCAAGAATTTATTTGTGTTAATAGTGAAATATGATAGGATAGGTATCTTTGATTCGGGTGGGAAAATAGGACGGGTTAAAAGCCGATATAAAGACTTGTGAAAGGACTATGTTCCAAAAGTCTGATCATCAGCAATATTAGGATAGGGGGATAGGATAGGATAGAATAGGATATTCATTTTTATCCCGTGAATAGGTACACCAAGGGGTTTAACACGCGGGCAATCGTCAGATTGCCTAGCGCCCACTGTCGGGTTACTGGAGCTATTACAGTGTGTTGCGTATATGATTTACACGTTCCTTTAATTTGGTAGAACCCATTAATCAGCTGGGTTCAGGCAATGCTCGTTAGGGGCCTTGCCCAAGGACACAACCGACTAACTAGCGACCAGTGTGGTACCTTCGGCTGAAAGGCGACGCACTAAACCACGAGACTAATCGGTCAGGCCATAATATTTTATTATAATGTTGTATATTGTGCAGCCGAGATATTGCTGTAGTTTTCAAATCATTAATATACGTACGTGAAGTACCCCACACGAATGCGAGTGTCCAACGACCGTATAATTTCAATCCAAATTATTTTCGTTCGATGAGTTAACGCTGTTACCACTGGGCTATGCCGCAATAGAGGTTTTGTTTTTGGTTAGGCATTTGTTTTACGAAATTTGGAAAAATACATGTTTTTTGTTTTACGGTTTTATTTGTTTTACGAAATTTGGAAAAATACGGTTTGTTGTATAGCATTTGAAGTGCAACTCAATCTGCATGGCAAAGCCCATACAGGTTATAAAGTTTACTCTATACAATTCCATACTCAGCTACGCCACCTTCCGTTCGGGTTTTGGTTGCAAAGTCTGGAAAGCTTTGTTGATTGATACGACCGTTTGAATTTTACGCCAATTCTTTGCTGCCGAGTTCGGCCGACTTGGCAGTTTTTCGGGTTCGTCCAACTTTAGGGTGGCTGTGTCTAGACAACAGGTTTAACCTTGTAATAAATCGATTTATGATCGGGCAGGTCTTGGGAAATCGCAAAGCAAATATTTGCTAACTAAATAAACACACCAACGAAGGTATTTACATACATAAACACGACATATTTGACTAGTCTAACTTGTGAACATTGTGTATCAGGCGTAAAATCCTTCTCGCTAAACTCACCTTTCTTTGTGTTTTGTGATTCTGTTTTCTGTACGTTGTCGTCACCGCCCCCAGCCTCTGTAACTACAACGATTGGTTTGGAGGTTGCGTCATCGTCACTGGCGGGAGACCGAAGACCGATACCGTTAGAGGAAGTCACTTTTCCGTTGACTTTGTTTGCCTGTGCGCTTGTGGCGTCCCTTAC
>CH002950.1:1373541-1402162 GCA_000149265.1 Ciona savignyi
GTGAGCTGGCAGTATAAACATCGTATAATTTCCAATAAACCTGTAAACCTACCTCTGGACCTCGGGTAATTTACTGTCAGTACGTTTTTTGTAAGAATTGTAACGTAGATAGATATGATAGCTGATGGACAAGATAGATTTAGAATAGAATAATATGTTTGTTTAAGATTTTTACAAAATAGTAATACAAAGGAGATTTTGTGCACACTTGAAGTGTGCACTCTTGGACATTTGCACACTTAAATATTTGGCATGTGCACACTCGAGATCTCGGCAAAAATTGACGTGCTTTCCATACGGGTGGATTAGTACTGTCATATTTCAGCACATTCAAAACTGGCCCCTAGCAAGTCTGTTGTGACCTTGGGCAAGGCACTAGGCAGACATTGCCTAAACCAAGTGGATCGACATATTTACCTAAAACTGTAGAAACGAGCGATCCTGTAGTATTTACAGGCATCCTTGTAATACTACCGTAAGGTTGAGGTACAATACGGATTGGCCGACTTTTAACGCATACTTAACATAGTTCACGGACCAATTAGCTTGGTGGGTTAGTGCGTCGCCTTTTAGTCGAAATGTTGCAGATTCGAAACTGATTGCTAGATAGTCGGCTGAGTCCTGTCGACTGAGATAGTTGGCACTTAATATGTTTATACAATCCCTGAACCTAGTCGATTGTTGAGTTCTTCCAAATTACAGAACCCTCTCGATCATACACAACACACTGCAATAGCTCCAGTAACCTAACGGTTAGCAGGAGGTAATCTGACGATTTGCGCCAATGTGTTTTCCCATTTACGCAGATAAACACGATTAAACTATCCACTACGTCATAAACTTTATAATACAACGTGGGGTATATTTTTAAAGAGTAAAACGCATACCAGCTAGGTCGTAATTCTTTATTAATGTATACGTCATATGCATCTGTAGTCAATAAAATATAATGTGTATAATAGACAATATCAATTATGAGAAAATTATTTTTTGGCACCCGAATTAAATACAAATATCAGTACATAATGTAAATCAACATTCTGTAGCATTTACTCCGTGCTCGTTAGCAAAATTAAAACTAATTGCGCCATCGCAAATCCAATCTTAGATTCTTGATTTCATAACTACTTTAAATGGGTAAGGAATATAAAGGAACCCTGCAATTCCCCGATCAATCGAAGGAAGACGATTGCTCTTGGGATCAGGGAGGATCTCGAACGTCTTGATTATGTTGGCGAGAAAGAGACAGATTTCAATCCTCCCTAACTTTTCACCAAGGCATGAACGAGCTCCAATTCCAAATGAGATTACTTTCTTGGAAGGGACAAATTTTCCATCCTTATCAATGTGCCGATAAATGTTAAAACTTGATGGATCCTTCCAAGTCTTGGGATCGTGGTGTGCAGCATACAGATTTGTCAAAATCTGTAGGAATTGAAATAAAGAAAAGAATATTTTTCAATTTAAGTATTGTGCCTCGTTATAAAAATCGTATACAGCTTTAAATTTTTAAATTAGGATAGGGTTAATCGTCAGATTACTTCGCGCCCACCGCCGGGTTTATACCGGGGCTATTGCAGTGAGCTGATTTTTTTTTAATTTTGGTAAAACCAATTAATCAATTTACTGGGTTCAGACAACGAATACTTAATGCCTTGCCTAAGGACAGATCTGGCTAGTTATTGAAAAGTTTAAACACTGCAACGCTTCGGCTAAAAGACGACACAGCGTTGGAGACAATAGCATGATCATATGTTTTTTATCTATACCGCATTACCAATGTATGTTTTGGAATAAAACATCCTCCGATTTCTACATCTTCTGATGCTTTATGCTGTAGCGACAAAGGCGCAATGCTAAAACACCGAAGGATTTCTTGTATAAAAGCTTGAAGCAGTGGTAGTTCTTGGCGGTGCTCAACTGCCGGCGGTTTTTCTCCTGTTAGACAGTGCAGATAATTAAAAAAAATCGACACAACAAGAATTCCATTACTAGTAGTGTACTATACCAGTTTTGCTGCTAATTTCTTCGAACAGTTTCGTTTGCAAATCGGGAAAATGCAAAAGAACAGAAACTGCCCATGAGATTGTATTTGAACTAGTGTCAGTGCCTGCGAGGAACAAATCCGCTACACATTGCAAAAGTTCGTCATTCTGAAATAAAATGTCCGTTAGCATTCATATAGTTTTGCTAAATAATATGACATGTCTATTATGCATTATTGTATGAACTACGTGGAACCAGGAATCCTCTGGCGAGTGTTTCTTCATTTCGATCAGAAATGCATCAATAAAATCCGTTGGTTCGTTTTCATCAAGATTCCTTTGGTGTTCTTCGATTTGTGCACGGCAAAATTCTGCGAAAAAATGAAGAAAACAGACTAAATGTAAATATGTACAGTAGGCCTACTTGTATCACAGTATATGGTACCTATTTGTTCCATGTGGACATCGATAAACTTTCGGTATGCTCTTTTGAACGGTTGAATATGCCGAAGGGATGGAAAATATAATAACCCCAGGATATAATTTGAATTTTCCGGATCTCCAAAACTAAAAATGCATCAAAATTCGGAATTGCATAGAGGGGCGTAGACAAGGGGTGAGTTATTGTTTTACTTTCACTTTCTTTTAATTAATCTTATAAAATATTACGCAGCATGTTAATTAATTTAACAATATTCAAGTGTATGTTTGTAGTGTAGCATCACTTATTTTGTGACATCACAGATCAAGACACACCCGGTACTAATTAAATTGTGAGCTCAACTAGTTCAGTTCACGGCAGATTTACAAATCAGAAAATCACCTGTCGGCTATGGATTTAACAATTTTCAAAAACGCTTTGTCGTTCCGTTCAAAAGTTCTTCCAAACACCACGCTGGAGATCACGTTACACACTACTGGGTTGACAACCATCTGCATACGAATCGAGTTTACCACAGTCGACTTTCCATTTTATTATTGACCACGTTTATTTTACAAAATACCTTTAGGTCTATTGCTTTGCCCTTTAAGTCATGCAGGGTCTGTACAAGTTCCTGGGCGACATCAAAAACACGTACTTCCATTTTTCGTTTTCCGATTCCAATCCTATTACAATCAAAATATAATTTAATGATATCAGTAAAAGGCCAAAAGGTGTAGCTTACCCCCTGAGCGCTTTCAAAGTAAACTGCCTGACCTCTAAATATTGCTTGTGTCCATCAGCAAATCCAAAACCGTAACCTTTTGAATAGTCTGTTATTATTTTCAATTGTGGACGCAACTGGAATATCGATCTGTGTTTCACAAGCGCCTATGAAAGAAAATATTGATAGGTGCAGCTTTACTTTGGTGTTATAAAATAAAGATTTTTAATTTATAACTTGCCTCTGTAATAGTATCATAATCGTTCAACACAACAGCATCGTTTGGGCCTAATCGGACTGACATAACTGGTCCATATTTCTCACAAGACCACCGTTGTAAAACTGTATGTGGCATTTCACCGAGAAACGGTAACGCCCCTAATACGGGTATTCCCCTAACCCCGGATGGGTACCGTGGATGGGGAAGCTTCCACCAGTTTTGATATACCAGAATAGAAAGGGTCACCAACCCAATTACAACAGACACAGCGTATATGAAACTCGGTGATTCTAGCCAAGTAATCATCTCTAAAGCTTAGATTTAAACTTAAACACCCACTTTAATCTGAAATTGCATACTAAATTGCCACTGTTTTCGGTTTAACTAACAAGTATAGAGTTCAATTAAAAATTGCATATCAAATTTATGTTGATGTCGGCACTCTCGCAATTGCTATGCGCAAACTTAATCTAGCTTTTTGCTAATTCAGCATTCATCCAGGTGGTTAATAACCCGTATCAGTATTGACATTGTGTAATAAACAGTCAGTCTAGACCAGTGTTTCCCAACCCGAGTCCGCGGTCTCAAATGAGTCCGTGGAAGGTTTAAATGAGTCCGCAAGCACATCAACAATTTATAAAACTTTTATTTGTTTTTGATCGTTATAAACAGCAGTGATATGTTTTTATCAACGTGACATTGTAACTCAAGGTAATTTTGTAGTAGTTTATAGTAGTGTATCGTATGCACATAGTCCAGTTACGCTACACTTTTGGCTTACGCTAATTGAAAATTGATGCACTTTGAGTCCGCAAAGACTTTCGCTGGTAAGGAAATAGTCCGCGACCAAAAAAGGTTGGGAAACACTGGTCTAGACAGAACTAAATCTTTACTTTTATGTTCGTGCACGTACAGTCTTGCCCAAACGAGCTAAATAGTACAAGATGATATATAACAGTATCGGGTATTAAAAACCTCTCCATATTATGCCAACACCAATAAGCCCGATTATGATAAATGGTAAATTTTCAGAAGCGCAACACGACTTTACCCAATGACTTGTGTAATTTAACGCCACATATAATCAGGAATCACCTGTGCTATGTAAGTAGATCTTTAACAGCCGCTAGTTATGGGTCCCATTTGAAAAATTGGGACACATATTGTTTTTGTCCGTTTTTTTTTTCGTTTTTTTTTTCTTTTTTTTCGTCAAACGCTTGACAGACATGGCATGTCGCCCCGACATCTACCAGAAGGAAAAATGGAATCGCAGTGAGACTTTGCCATTTGTTAAACAACATGGTCTAGATGAACAGAAACTAAAATTTTGGGAGATAAAACCAAGGGAATTCCCCTGGAAGGTTAAAAACCAAAACGGTATTTTTTTCTAAAAAACTAGCTTTTTTGGGCATAGCGCTTGAACGGCAGCTCCATTTTGAATCAGATTTGGTAAAATGTAAGTGCATTAGAAACTGACTTAACACTTGGATGAAATAAAAAAATTACCTAGGGAAATACCCTAAAAAATAACATTTTGTTTTCAAATCATGATTGTGACAAGCACGCCATGTCGCCCCGACATCTACCGGAAGGAAAAATGAAATCGCAATTAAACTTTGGTATTTGTTACACAACATCGTCTAGATGAACAGAAACCAAAAGTATGGGGGATAAATCCAGGGGAATTCCCCGGGGGCGTTAAACACCAAATCGGTATTTTTTCTAAAAAAAAGTATCTTTTTTGGGCATGGCGCTTGAACGGCTGCTTCAATCTGATTCAGATTTCGTGAAATGTAAGTGCATTACCTACTAATTTAACAAATAGAAAAAAATTAAAAAAAATTATCTAGGAAAATACCCTAAATAAGATTTTGTTCTCAAATTATGATTGTGACAGGCATGGCATAACGCCCTGACATCTACCAGAAGGAATAATAGAATAGTAACAAAACTTGGTCATCTGTTAGACAACATGGTCTAAATACGCAGTAAAAAAATTGTGGGTGATAAATCTAGGGGAATTCCCCTGATACGTTAAAATCCAAAACGGTTATTTTTCTAAAAAAATTAGCTTTTCGGGCCATAGCGTTTGAACGGCTGCTCTAATTTTAATCAGATTTAGTGGAATGCTGGATCGTTAGCCACCCTATGTCAATTAAAAGAAAGAAAACATTTACTTAGGGTAACTCCCTTAAAAACGAAGATATGTTCCTGACTCATGATTGTGACAAGCATGCCACATTGCACTGACATCTTCAACAAGGATTCGTCAAATTGGATTAAAACTTTAAGAATTGTTAGATAACATGATCCACATATGTAAAAACAGAAACTTATGTACTAAGCCCATGGCAAATTCCCCGAAGCCATCAAAAACTAAATTGGGCTGTTTTAGGAATTTAGCTTTATTTCATTCAATACAGCACTTGAAGAAAAAGCTTTAATTTAAAACATTTGTTGTGAAATGTTCGTAAATCTAACACGATTGTTCTTTTTTTACCTACACCTGGAGAAGAAGTTTGGTTTGATAACTAAGTGACCCATGCGTTTATGCTTGCAGAAACAAAAACTACATATTCGTTGTATAAGATACAAAATGTGGTTAGGGACCCTGTAGCAGTAACATAATTATATGGCATACAACATGTGTTTTACAAATAGTGGTGGTTAAACAAGTGGTTGACACTCTCTAGTTGTTATGTTGGGTATGCAGTAGATATTAGTAGTGAATTGTCGCAGGAAACTCATATATTTCTGTACATTTACGAAATTTGTTTTGTTCGGACAAAGGGTAAGATTGTTACACAGACTAAACAGGGTTCTCGACGTTTATATTTCTACACAAGACAATATTAAAAACTAGAGAGTGTTAGACACGTGTCTAACCACCAATATTTGTAAAACACATTTTGTATAATATATATTCATGCAAGCAGGGTCTCTAATCGTAGTTTGTTTCTGCAGCATAAACACATAGGTCCCTGAGGTAACAATCCGATCTTGTTATAAATATTCATTATACAATATATGTTGTTGTCAGATATGTGCACGTCAGGCCCATGTTATTCAACATTCCAAAAGTTTTAACCGGACTGCCATAGTTTTGTTTTTGCAAGCATATACGCACGGGTCCCATAGTTATCAAACCAAGCTTCTTTTCCATGTGTAGTTAAAAAATCGTGTTAGATTTACGAGTATTTTACGACAAATGTTTTAAAATTAAGCCTCTTGTCAAGCGTTGTAGTAAATTAAAGCTAAATTTTCAAAACAGCCCGATTGAGTTTTTAATGGTTTAGGGGAATTTCCCTGGGTTTAGTGCATCAATTTCTGTTTTTACATATCTGGGTCATGCTATTAAACAATTCTTAAAGTTTTAATCCTATTTGACGAATCCTTGTTGGAGATGTCATGTCGATATTACTAGCCTGCCACAACAATGAAATAGGAACAAATCATAATTTTTATGGTATTCCATAGGGTATTTCGCTAGGTATTTTATTTATTTTTTCAATGGTACAACGGCGGATAGGGCACTAACATTTTACCAAACCTGATCAAAATTGGAGCAGCTGTTCTAGCGCTATGCTTAAAAGAACTTTATACACTCTTTATAAGGCATATCAAGGGTGATAGAGTAGTCAGGGAACCCTATCGTTTCTGCATGCAGGAAAAATACACTCAACGGCGGTTTTAAATTGTTGCGGTTCACACGTAGTTGACACTCTTTGGTTTATATGTGAAGCAGTATATAAATTGGTTGCGTAACCATTCGGTTACATGGTTAATATTTACCAGTATAAACAACACGGCAACGCAAGGAGCGAAATGCTGTACAGCGCCTGTAACGGCTGCTTTATTATTATTTAACCAGAATAAACAAGCAGCATTTAGTTCATTATCGTTTAACTCCGGACTACAAGCAAACAGGCCACATATAGTTTAATATAGTTGAATGGTCAATGGTTCGTCTGTACCTGCTTTCGGGTCTGCAGCTTCTAAATGGCATGCCATGCGTCTCGTATAACTTGTCACCTAGATAGCAGTGTGATGGATAAAATCGTTTAAAAGAAATAGTATTAAAGATAAAATACAAAATATGACTTCAAAACACGAACAATCGATATTGTTGGCACGTAGATTAGAATGCAGCCTTCTTTGAGGCACCCGCCTGGTCATGGGTGCAAATAACCGGTACGCGACAATGCCACAGGCAAAAAAAATTACCGAAATTTGTCAACCAGGAATAAGCTCACAAAAGCATCTAAGTGAGTACAGCGATAAAGAGAGACGGGCGTAGGCCGATTAAATTCAGAAACTAAACTACAGAGTGTCAACCACGTGTTTAACCATCACTATTTGTAAAACACATGTTGTATACCCTATATTCATGCTACAGGGTCCCTAACCATAATTTGTATTTTATACACTGAGTATGTAGTTTTTGTTTCTGCAAGCATAAACGCATGGGTCCCATAGTTAACATACCAAACATATTTTCAATATTTAGTTGAATAAAAAATAAACGTCTTAAATTTACGAGCATTTCACCACAAATGTTTTAAATTATAGCTTCTTTTCAAGCGCTGTAGTGAAGTAAAGCTAAATTCCCAAATAGTCCGATTTAGTTTTTCATTGTTTCATGGAATTCCCCTGGGTTTAATAGATAAGTTTTTGTTTTTTACATAAGTGAGTCATGTTATGTAGCAATTCTTAAAGTTTTATTCTGATTTGTCGACTTCTTGTTGGAGATGTCAGTGCGATATGGCATGCCTGTCACAATCATAATTCAGGAACATATATCTACGTTTTCATGGGAATTAACCTCAGTAAATGTTTTCTTTATTTAATTGGCACAGAATGTCTAATGTTTTAACATTTTACCAAATTTTAATAAAATTAGAGCAGCCGTTCAAGCGCTATGACCACAAAATCGAATTTATTAGAAAAAAATGTTTGGGTTTTTTAACGTCTGAGGGGAATTCTCCTTGAATCATTACCCAAATTTTTGGTTTCTGCATATTTAGACCATGTTGACTTACAAATGTCCAATTTTCATTGCGATTTCATTACTCCCTTTGGTAGATGTCGGGGCGACATGGCATGCTTGTCACAATCATGATTTGAGACCATATCCTATTTTTGGGGTATTTCCCTAGGTCATTTCATTATTTCTTCTAAGTGTTAAATCAGTGACTAATGCTCTTACATTCCGACAAATCTGATTCAAATTGTAACACCCGTTCAAGCGCTATGCCCAAAAAAGGCAATTTTTTTTTTAAATTGCGTTTTGTTTTTTAACGCCCCATGGAAATTCCCCTGAATTTATCACCCAGAATTTTGGTTTCTGCATATCTAGACCATGTACTCTAACAAATTACAAAGTCTCATTGCGATTTAATTACCCCTTCTGATAAATGTCGGAGCCACAAGCCACGCCTGTCACAATCATGATTGAGAACAAAATCTTGTTTTTTAGGGTATTACGCTAGATAATTTTTGTATTTCTTTTAAGTGTTATATCAGTTGCTAATGTTCTTACATTATACCAAATCTAACTAAAATTGAAGTAGACGTTCAATCCCTATGCTCAAAAAGCTAATTTTTTAGATAAAAATACCATTTTGGTTTTTTACCTCCCAAGGGAATTCCCCTCGTTAAATTACTCAAAATTGTGGTTTCTGCATATCTAGACCATGTGCGCTAACAAATGTTTAAATTTCATTGCAATTCCATCACCCCTTCTAGTAGATGTCGGAGCCACAAGCCATGCCTGTCAAACCTTTGACCCATAACAAGTCAATTTAGTCACCAGATGTACATTTGTCTAACTATACATAGTCCAGCTGTTTAGTTAGGATAGGATAAAGGATATTAATGTTTATCCCCGTGAATGGGAAAACCAAAGGGGTTAACACGGTCAATCGTCAGATCACCTCGCGCCCACCGTCGGGTTACCGAAGCTATTACAGTGTGTTGTATAATTGAGACATTCCTTTAATTTAGGAGAACACATCAATCCGCTGGGTTCATGTAATGTCCGTTAAGTGCCTTGCTCGAAAATACAACCGAATAGCTAGCAACCCATTTCGTACCTTCAACCTTTCGGCTAAAAGGCGTCGCACTAAACCACCAGACTAACCGGTCGGACAAAGTTATAGATTGTTCGGAGACAACGATTCATCATTAAAATCCCGGCGTGGTCCAAACCAACCACATACTGTACAGCATTGTACTGATTACGCTGTTCCTGCTTAAATAACAAATGATACACACCATATATATATACCATAAGACATTTTAAATATGTAATCAGGATGTCAAACGTTTCTGCTTGTAGAAACTTACAGCGTACGGTCAAAATTGTTTTTTACAAATAGTGTTGGTCTATAACTGGTTGACATTTTCCAGTTTTTTAATTAAGATTAAAATCGTTCTTGGAAAATATTTTAGTTGATTATGGATGTTTCGTCATTACTGCGCAAATTCTGTGCAAAACAATAGTATTACAAGCAAAATGAAAACTGCTTGACGTTTTTGGCGCAAAACTGCACACAATTCTCAGTTAAACAAGTTAAATTGACCATTAATGTTTTTTTTAATTGAACAAAGTTTCGAACCGATGATGGGCTCGTCAATAAGACCGTTTTGTGATAGAGGTCGGTATGTATCGGTCGGATTAATTATTCGGCCGGACGACCGCACTTGTTTTTTTGTACGTGTCATCGTGCGACTAATAGTGTTCGGATTTTTAATGTGCAAATTAAATAACGAAATATTTGGTTGTGGCAATATAAAAACGTCGGAGACCAGTAAAACTTTTTTTTCAGTTTCAACATTACTTTTTTTGTAGGCTACAAACAAGAAATGATACAATGGTTTAGGAAAGATCAAGCGATTTTCCTAACGCAATAAGACATCTTTGCGTCATTTTTTTCTGTGATTAGAAAGAATAGCTTCTATTTACTCTTTTTAATACGCTATTTCATTTAATAATATTGCTTCAACAGGTAACTGGAATTCGGCATATATGATACCGGCGCTTTTAGTTTATGGACTACAGTGTAGCTGTTTCTACGGCTGGATGTTCAACACATTAAACCACTGGTTTCACAAGTCCCGGCAAGTGCCCCACCCGAAAACGCGATGACGCATAACGTACGGTGTGACGTGGCATACCGTATATACGTATACATGTGGTATAATCCGCCTCACATTGATCTGGCCAGTCTAACCACCCATAACTAAGACCGCCCACCTATAGTACTCGAATTATATTTGTTGCAATATTGTATTGACGGTAATAAAAGATATTTTTAGTCTTAATAATATATAATGAGCTGTCATGGCGGTGTGTGGTTGGGGCATTATCTATAAAGATAAAAACATTCCGGTAACCGGTTTGGTGAGCAAGGGCATATTCCAGGCAGTGAAATACGATTCAGTAGCAAAAAGAAAACGTCAAATGAACTAAAACAAACCACCTGATTAGGCATGACGAATGAACGAACGCGAGGGCAGCCAGGGCGTATGTGCCGTGTGCAGAACTGAAATTTGCCGACGAGCGTACCATAGTGCGGTGTGAAAAACACCTGCGGTCGTGCTACAAGCGGAATTATGTTGTTAAAAGTTATAAATAGTGGACTATAGACATTTAATGGGGTAGAAATATTGTGGGATAATTTTGTTCTGCAATAAATTTACGACAAATAAAGTATAAAAACACATTATTTTGTGACAAAAACAATAGACAATAAATGGTTTTAAATAAATAAGCTTGTAGTTCAAGTGTTCAAAGTGACCTAGCCTATTTCCACAAAACTCATTGCTCGTTCCATCTAACTTAAAATCGTAGTTAGGAAGAATGCGTGCGAAGTCGCAATACTTTTGCTTATCAAGCGTGCTGGGCACAGAATGCTGCAACGATTGCGCCGTAGCCAACAAGAAGAGAGATCACTTTCCATAATCGGTTTCCGTGGCCTTCAAATTCACGCACCAGTACCTCGAAGAACGTAATGTAGAGGAATGTCCCAGTTGCTATGCCTTGCAGAATTGCGTTCACCAATAACGTACCGCTTGTGTTTCCGCCCGCCACTTTGATGATTAGGCCAACCGAGATGCCTCCTGGCGACATAAAGGCAAATACCAAACCGGCTGCGAGAATACGCTTGAACGGTTGCATGCCCTGAACCAAGTTCGTGCCCATGCTGAGTGCCATGAGTGATTTGTGGAAAAGCACTGCAATAAATATGGCAAGCAAACTGCCGACCTTGTCTTGCAGTCCTATTGCAATTCCTTCTAAAAAGGAATGTACAGAGAGGGTGGCTATAAGGAAAATAGATCGGATTGACGAATGATCATGATCTTCCTGTTCGACATTTTCTTTATGGCTGTGCTCCTCTTCCGCCATATCGACGGCTGCTTGGTTGGCAGACACGTTGAATTTGACCGTCTCTCCTCCCAAGGCAGCTTTCCTTCTCTTACGCTGAACACGGGAGTGATGCCATGAATGAGCGCTTTGCTCTGCATAAGATAAAAGGACAAATCGTTACACAACAAAAAGTTTTTAAAAAATCTTGACAGACCGTCTACAAACTTTATAAATATTTATTAAACAAACAAAACCATTGTAATACTTGAATGAGTTTTACCTATTATACGTATGAAACCAATGTAATACTAGAATAAGTTTTACCAAATATACGTACGAAATCAATGTCATACCAGAATTAATTTTACCTATTATAAGTATGAAGAACAATCCACACGTAATGACAATTTCAGCCATCGGCATAAGAGCTGGCTCTTTCCCGCCGGATACCGTTCCATTAGCCGAAGCTGGCCTGATAATATAAATCGTGCTGTAAGTTAACTTTGTAGCATTTAAATATATCTTGTTTATCATAAATATATGATGACCTACTACACGTATAAGTTAGAGTTTTTACATTACTGCGGTATGTCATATGAATATATCGTGTACAATGTTGGCTAACTGATATGATCGCAATCAATACTCATGAATTATGAAAACTCAAACAGACTAAAGAGAAATTTGTCTGGATTACCCACCTTGATAATGTAGGCCAGGTGATTTTAAAGGAGTCGAAATTTTCTCGGATTTCCGGTAAAAGTCCTAGAAAACTCGTCCCTAAGAAAATTCCGCCTGAAAAGCAGTTCAAAACGCTCATCATGAGTTTGTTCTTTCTTTTTGTTTGATTGTTTTTTAGTTCCGAGATGCCATTGGAACCAGGTGTGTCTGGTTCCGCTGGGACGTCTTTGCAACATTGTACTTTGGTCCAGACGCCCTTTTTACTTTTTCCTCTCCGGGATTTCGATTTTCTAACAGAATATCGAAAACATATGTATGGAAGTAGTGATGCTGTCAATGTTGTCGCCAATAGACCAAAAATAATGCCAATTTTCGTGCCTGTTACGTCCATTTTGAATTAATTAACGGTAAAACTTAGATACAAAGTCATGGTAAATGCTATCTCTGTAAGTTTCAAAGAATCATAAGATTTTAATTAATGTTTACGCTGGTGGGTCCTAAACGCAATACCATTTCAACCTTAAAACATGTATATCTGGACTGACAACTGGTCTCATGTGATAGAAAACTGGTGAACTCTGCACAAATGTATCTTAACAATGTCCTTTGGGAAGAAAAAATACGTTGTTTTGCACAGACCAATTATAAGTCTGTGTTTGCAAAGTGTTGATTACCACTTGGTCCGGTTTTTGAACAATAAATCGCAAACCTCTGCGACTTTTAGCACGTAAACATGTAGACGTATTATCGAATCGAAGCCTCACTTATCTATGGATTGCTTGTCTAAAGTGCCCTCGGGTTATTAACCATTATCTTGAATAAAACTTAACTGATCTTCGGACATACAAAGACTGAGAGTTAATAGACTCCCCGTCGCCATTGTATAATCTAACAGATCACCTCAGCCACATCCCTATTTTTAAATATTGCATGGTTGGGTAAATCTGTATCTTTTACTGGAATGTCACTAATTAGACACGCCGGCAAGAATGTAACTTCTATAAGCAAACCGCACTCACTAATTGGCGGCCAGGCGAGGATAAAATCTCGAATCGATGACTTTTGTTTGGGCTTATTTTAATTACCAAGAATACAAGACTGTTTACAGTCTTAAGCGATTTAAGCGACTTAATGTCGTATTCATTGCAGAGTCTTTGTCAAGTACAAAACATCGTCTGTAGCGTTAACAAAACAAACTTTCGCCAATCAGCAAAAGAGAGCCAGCCACTAACTCATGTAAACAACTCTACAATAGAGAAAACTGTACTCACATGACCCAACTCTTTTTTTAAGAACTCAAAGTTCACGTCGGCGGTCAAACAGTAAAAATGTATAAAATAAAATGTATACAAAAGAGTTTTACCATTATAAAACTACATACGTGTAAGGTGTAACACGATATAGGCCTAACACTATATTTAAACTGCAACATACGCACGTCCAAATACTTCCTGTCTAGAAACCTTCAGCTGAACTGCTGCTGGAAAATTTTAACATATGTCTACGTAAAGAAAGGCTAAGCAAATTCGAATAACATAAATATAAAGGTTCCCAAAGATTTAGAAATTCGTGCACAAAATGAGAAAACCCTACACTACTGCACTAGGCACATAACTGAGAAGCGCACATGCGGAGTTAAGAACCGCCTTCGCGAGCTTCGTCCTTTTTTCACAAGTCAGCGACCAGGAGACAACTTATGTGCCTAGGCACGGAAATTTTACTGATAAAGGCCTTGATTGTACGCTTTTTATTCGACTCTTTCATCACTCACATTGCTATAAATCCTAATGCGCATTTACTATTATTAAAATGTCGATTAATATTTTTAGACTAATATTTAAAATTCCGGAGACCATCCATAAAAAACTGACAACCGACATGTAGTTTATTGTCTATAACTGATAAATTTTAGTTATTGCGGGTCAACAATTATGACGCTTGTTGTTACCGCTTCCATGGCCACTGAAACACAATTGTAGACTCATCAGTCATCCATAATATGCATTGACACTGTGGTCGATTTGTCGATTAATCTTAGCTTTATTTTACACCACAGTCAAACGCTTAAAGGTAGCCAAATTAAAAACAATCAGACATCATCAACAAAATAGAACTGTATACACGAAATCTGCTCAACCACACATAACTCTGATATCCTGCTGTGAACATAAACTTTAAGCGTTGGCGGTCGTTTCGTCTTTTCCAGATGCTACTCCGTGTGGTGCCGATTGCTATTTATAGGCACAAACAATTTTAATTTGAATCATACATCACCATTGTCAGCAATTGGTAAAATTAACTGCCTCTGAATTTCCACAAACTGCTGGAGCGAATGAGAGCACATTGCCAATTAATTGTATGGCGAACGCTAAGGTATATATGGGACAGTCAAAGAGCTCAATAAAAGTATTGGCCTATTATGCCATTCATGCACTTAAGCTTTTCCGAAATCAATGAACAAGCAAACCGTTCCGAGTACTATCACAACGCTCCGGTCCGCAGAAAAATACATTAGCGAACAAAACTCTTTTTTCTATAGGATGCTCCTAACCTAAGTGATTTCCTAAACATTATTTTCTTCAACAATTGCTACACTGAACGCGGAAGTAGACAAAACACGATATATTTACCTAGTAAAATTCTATTTCGCCATTTAAAATGAATACATCCTATTTTACTATTTTCTGAGGCACTCTAATTTGAACTTTGCTTTGGGATAGTTCTACTGTAGGTTAACCTATATATAAAGACATATATAAAAGAAAGATATATAAAAAAAAGTTATTTTTAAATTTGCGTAAACTAAAGACCATGTTCCGCTGACACCGTAGTAAAGCACTATAGATATATGGCGAAGCGGGATATTGATTTAAAGCCACGTTATCTCGTCCGTTCCGCCCACGTGTCATCTCTAGGGGGAAATGTTAGAATATAAATAGGCGATTAAAAGGAGGATTAGGTGACCAAAAGATTTAGGGCACTAACCAGAGCTTAACAGGCAACATCATGATAGAAAATTGAAAGAAATATATATACTTTTATTTTGACCAAAAAAAAACTGTTACTGTAGCCCTCTAGATTGTTTGTGACCACAGCCTATCTTCCGCGGGTGTAGTTTTAAAATGTAGTTTTAAAAGAATCAATATCAACTCGACAGAGAGTACGGCTAAATGAAAAATCACTCTAATGAAATAACAGTTGCTTCTACTTTTAGATTTCGATTTCCCATTTGTGGCCTGTTTGGACTAAAGTTCGGATCTATGGCTTCATTAAGTCAGTGTCTATATGTATATATTATTAGGAATTTACTGTGAACCGTAACTCTGACCTTATTGATCGATGATTCCGAAAGATAATTTCATCGACTATACAAAAATTAACTTGCCTACGTCACACATAGTCTACTTTGTATATACTCAACATTACAATTGTCTTTGACTGACGTGTTATTGCATCTGTTTAAAACATTGGTTCCCAACTAGAAGGTAACGCCCTTGGGTTTCATTTGCATTAATATGTGTTTTGCACAATTTTGCAACACTTCGGTCCAACCTACTTATTAATTGGGCATGCAGGGTGTTGATAAAAATTATAAGTTGGCGTGAACTTTAAAATGTAATTCTCCAATCTACAGTTTTACACTTAATTTGTATTTTAACGGCTAAGTGTGTAGGCTATATGGCAGTCTCAAAAACACTTTTCTTTTTAACGAGCTAAGTTTTAAATTGATAATGGGCTCGTCACTAATATGATGAAATTAATATAGAAACGGTATTTAAATAGTTCGCACAAACCATGCAATTGCACACCGTTTAACATCTTAAATATGCTGTGGGCTTTCCAGTGCAAACTTATTATATATAGAATATCGTGACCTGGAAATTACTAATTTAGTATATTGCGTCTATATAGTCAGTATATATTTAACGTTTATAACCTACTTCTTAAACTATGTTTTTCCAAACATCAATTGCCAATATTATTAAATACCAATTAGCAGCATGTGTGGTACTTTATTGCACACTGTTTACCTTAATTAGCTTATTAAGGGCTATAGGTCGCGTCTAATTTTTATCTACTTAATACCAAGTAAATTTCTGTAGTCAATATTATAATGAACTTCAGCCTTCTGCAATTTGCCATAGAGGTTTATCAATTTCATATCGTTTAGAAACAAAGATAAACCAGAGACCCTAGGCTAAACAACTCCTTCGTGTGTTTTAAAACAACTAAAACATAAAAAAGAGTGTCAACCTAAACCTCCGCTGGCCGATCTGTTGTGTCGTGTACTTGCAGCATGGCTTAGATAGGATAGGATATTGATGTTTATTCTCGTGAATGGGAAAAGGGCGGTCTAGCGAAGCGGCTGTGTCCTTGGACAAGGAGCTAAATCGCCCGAACCCAGCAGATAAATGGGTTCTACTAAAATAAAGGAACGTATGAACCATACACATCACACTGCAATAACTCTGGTAACCCGATGGTGGGCGCAAGGTGATATGACGATTCCCGTGTTTTAACCCTCTTGGTTTTCCTATTCATTGGGATAGACGTAAAATGTGTCATCTCTTACTATACTTTGTAATTACGTAAAAGGTGAATATCCCGCGGAACACCTAGCAGGTCTTGCTGCACAGTAGTGAGCCGCGGCACACTGGTTGTGGAGCACTGTCCCACCCTAGCCTATCCTATAATATCCCCTGGATAGGCCTAATACATAAATATTCAGTGGGCATATTTCAATCTAATTAGATATATACGGCGTTATATTTTAGTTTAAAATGTTTTATTCAGAATAGGCCCAAAGCAGTTTTAAACTGCATTCATAATGATAATCGCATGAAAAACACAATGTAAATACAACTAAAATGCTCTTTGCTAATTAAATATTATATATCTATGTAACTTGACTGACTCGCTTGGTTTGTCAAGCAAGACGTTTGCCACCAATCGTAAGTTTGTTTATTTTTTTATGTTTACGTTTTGGATAAGGTAGTATTTTAACATATTTAGTTTTGTTGCTTTTTTATATAGAAACAATAAAATAAAAGTTTCTACCGAAAATGGAACCACCAGCAAAGAAGATACGTCCATACGTAACGAAACGTGAGCGTAGAAAAGCGGCTGAAAAGTCTCACGATATTTCTTACGAAGAACCTACACTGAAAGATGCAAAAGATTTATTTATAACTGACGAAACCGTTTTGGAATATCAAGACAGGCTATTTAAATCAACTTTACCAAGGTAACTTGTTTCAACCTACTCCTTTACAGGGTCAAATAAAAACAGTAAAATACCAATGTCTGTTGTTTTCAACGGCTAGGTATGTAGCATTTCACAAGATGCCAGCACCTTTTCTTTGTTTTTTTTTAGGGTTGTTTATTTTAAATTCTGTGATGATTTTGTTAACATGTATCCTGTTTCAGTACGATAATCCAAATGTGAAGAATGGTTATCACGATTTTGTTTTTGCCCAATCGTGCTTAGACTACTGGTTTGTCTTAAAAAACATGAGGAAAAATTACCTGTCTAAATTGTGAATTAAACTTGCAAAACAGCAAATTACAAAGGCCATACACTCTAAATAAAGGACAAATTAAAATTGACCCATTTCTGTTAAACTTCCCGGGGAAAACTAAAAGGAGGGAAAGCGTGTGTAGGGAAACTGCACACTAAAATAAATATTAGAGTTAGTTTTAAACATGGGGTTAGTTCTGGGGTTAAGATTAGTGTTAAGGAAAGGGTTAAAATTAATTTCCATAGTTTAAAGGAGCAGTTTTCCTCCTTCCCGCTTTCCCTCCTTTTAGCGTTGCCCAACTTTCCCACTTTGGAATACCATGTTAACAGAGTTATTTTCTTTTAGAAAAGTTGTAAAAACATTATCAGTGTCGGAGAGTCCAGTGTGGTGTGTTCAATGGTGTCCAAAGTTTAGTCATTTGATTGCTGCGACTTGTGGAGACACTTTAAAACTATTCGATGTTATGAAGAGTGAAGAAATAACGTCGGTGAATTCCCAAACTTTATTATTTCCTGTAATTCATGTGTTTTTAATGAATTGTGTTTCAGCAATGTGCTAAATATTAAGCATACATCAAAGTTTCGGTGTTGTGATTGGTCAAGAACGAGTAGACAACTTACCACTTGTAGTTTTGATGGCACAATCAATATCTACGATTTTCAAAATTTCGGAAAAATTAGTGACACGTAAGATCTAAGAGTTTAATCTTTTTTTAAAGTTAACAATGTATTTTTTATGACACATTTGATCGGATTAATATAGGATCAGATGGTTTTTGAATATCTTTAATCCTGAAACATTTTTTTAACTCACAGCACCAGTACCTGTAAATACTACAGAATTACTATACTTCGTAATTACAAAAGCCCACTAAAATAAAGATTATGAAAATTAGTTCTGGGGTTAAGATTAGTGTTTGGAACAGGGTTAGAATTACTTTCCGATAGCAATCTAAGTGAATCCAAGGCACTCCAAGTGTAATCTGTAGTATTTAGAGGGCACCCACCCCAAGTACTATTAAAATTTGCACTGTTGGTTTTAAACACCAGAAATTACAGGTTAAATGTCGATACCCAGCCTACAGCAATCCATTGGTGGAAAGGCGAAGATAACAAAGTCCTCGTCGGTGGGGATAACTCATTCCTTGCCTCTTACGATTTAAAATCCGGAAAGGTATCAACATTTATTACATGCTCTTCTGAAAAAATTGTCCGGCCGGTTAGTCTGACAGATTAGTGCGTCGCCTTTTAATCGAAAGGTTGCAGGTGACAAACTAGTCGTGAGCTAGTCGGTTGTGTCCTTGAGCAAGGCATTGCCTGAACCCAGCAGAATAATTGGGTTTTACCAAATTAAAGGAATGTGTCTATCATATACAACACATTGCACTAGCTCTGGTAACCCGACGGTGGGTGCGAGGTGATCTGACGATTGTCCGTGTGTGAACCCCCTCAGTTTTCCCATTTACGGGGATAAGCATGAATATCCTATCCTAACTAAACATTCAAAATATATTTTTCCTTCAGGAAATCGCAAAGTACAAGTTTAAATGTGGAAAAATACTCGCTGTAGAGTTTTTCACTGATGGCAATTTTTTCGTAGCGAGCAGTGATGAAGTGAACAGGCAATCGGCCGAGCATAATTTAATTGTTTGGGACCTGAGAATGGGCGCAAAGATTTCAACTCAAATATTTCATGTAAAGCAGTGTTTCTAGTTTACTCTACAAGCACCTGTACTACATTTTTTTAACCAAGCCAAGTTTCGAAACCTTGATGAGGTCTCGGACCGTTTTTGTATTGTGTATCGGTCACGTTAAACATTTGGCCACACGACCGTACAGTGTGTGCTGAGTATTATTTACTCTGCTTTTAATTTTAAAAAAATAATATTAAATAATACCTTAAAAATATATTTAATAAATTAATATCTAAATGATCCGTTGCAGCTGATTAAAGCGGCGTTATGATAGTAGCTACTTTTACAGGAAAGATATACTTGCCCATGTATAAGAGCACATCCGAGTGGTGCAAATTTCCTCGCCCAAACAACAGGAAACTACATCGCCAGATTCAGCACACAGAAACCGTATCGACTTGATAAATTTGTGCGCTATCAAAACCACACTGTACGTCGTAATTGAATTTATTTATTGCATAGTAAAATTAATAATGCCATTGTTTGGTCAATTCAATGGGATTTAAATAAAGATAAATACATGCAATCATTAAAAGCAACTAAAATGTCCTCACTGAATAATGTTATAATGTTTAAATTGTAACTGAAATGGCTCTTTCAGTATTTTTAAACATTTGAAATGGCTCTTTCAGTATTTTTAAACATTTGAAATGACTCTTTCAGTATTTTTAGACATTTGAAATGGCTCTTTCAGTATTTTTAAACATTTGAAATGGCTCTTTCAGTATTTTTAAACATTTGAAATGACTCTTTCAGTATGTTTAAACATTTGAAATGGCTCCTTTAGTATTTTAAACATTTATTTGCCATACAGGTTAACGCATTTCCGGTATCTTTTGACATTACTAAAGACGGGGCATTTGTCTACTCGGGGAGTGCCAGTGAGTCACTGGTATGTTATAAACACAACAATGGCAATTATTTGAGGACAGTCCCGCTGCCACCGACAACTAGCGTCGACGAAGCGGCGTGTGTGGATGTACGTTGCCACCCAGTGGTACCGAGCATGGTTGCCGTTAGCGATTGGATCGGACGATTACACATCGTGCAATAATGTTACCGTTGTTACGGTTTGGTGCAGTATGTTTTGAAGGAACCAGAGATTTAGCTGTCTTGCACGCGGGGTTTGGGAGCTGTTTCAAGCCTATCATTGCCACTGTGAATGTTTTGCCACTGGAGTGGAGACAAAGAATAAGCGCCATTAAATACAATTTCAACGGCTAAGTATAGCAGTTGTATTTGAAAAAAAGATGCAATCATATTTGGATAGTACATCATCTTAAAATCAATTGTTTTTTATTTATATCGTGAAATCTATATTTCTAAGACTTCTTATCTACCTATACATCAATTTTTAAAAAATGTTAAAAAAAACTGTAGCGTCTGGATACCGTGAACATGACTTGGTACATTGTGTTATATTAACTCATTTACTGCAATCTTTGTACTTTTTATGCCATGCCCGTTTTACATTTTTGTTATATCATTTGCTTTGCAGTCCATACCATGTGCAAAATCAATAAATAGGCTTATTCTATACCTCTTCGTTTAATGCGTTTCCGCTTGTGCTACTAACAGATGGTACAGGAGGGGTTTGATTGACGGGTGGGGTTGGGGGCTTAGCTCGACCCCTGCGAAGACCAAGCACTTTCACATAATTAGCTGGGAGGTAACCTCTTGTCCTCCCATCTATAGTTCCAAGCAACCAACCTCTAATATGAGGTTGTTGGGCTGAAAAATGAGCGGAGTTTATTATTTGAATGTTCACAATAAAATAATTGTGTATTTATGGACACAAACTCAGCATTACATTGGAGGCTCTTAACCATGTCTGGCACTCAAAGTGTAGAACCTTATAAGGGTTAAGTATGAAGAAAATTGTGAGCCAAAATTTAGCTTTAATGATAAAGCAACTAACATCTGGTTTGAGGGTTGTTAATACTGATCCTGAACTATAGATAAGGTTGTCAAATGCACGACGAGGCTTTAACAGTGTCAGATTGATTTAATAACTACCATCACTATTTAGGATTCCAAATATTTACTATTTGAATGAAATGATAGTCATTCCAAAAGACTTACAAAATTTTCGGTCATTCTATATCAAGACAACGTAAGATATATATTTCGCAGTGCTATTAGAACTTTGGTGACGCAATATTTAATTCTACAACAAAACAAACCAGACACCTCTTGGAGCAAGGACTATGGTATCTCCAGCCAGGAATGATATTTCATCATCATTATCACTGCTGAAGTCGTATTCTGCTCTTGCAACGACATGATCACCATCCCCGTTCATCCAAGAATCGTTCTGTGGCCTGCGTACCGTGTATGAACTGATTGTAAGTTTTAACTTGGGTCGTTTTTGAAAAATGTGTGGTGGGATAGGAGACCTATTCATACAAACTCCTTTCATACGGGGGTGCTTATTCTCCAATTTGTCAAAGTTAGTGTACTGTGTACATCATTGCGCGGAAAAAACGACTAGCAAACTGGACGTATTTCAATACCAAACACGTTCTGCTGATTTTCAGACATGATGTGTAATATGCACCAATATACTCGACCTAAAGTTTGTTAACTGGAAGATATTTGACCAAGAACTTTACAAATTTTTTGCACAAATCAAATTTAGATCGAAAATCTTAATTTAGAAAACTCAAAAATAGTAAAAAATATATATATATATTTTTGAATAAAAAATAGTTTTACTTTTGTGTGCTTGATCCTTTCATGAGCCTCCAAATAAGGAAGGGACCGCCCATCACCACAGCAGCAAATAGCATGATTGGCCATGATTTCTTTTGTGAAGAGGAACTAGGTCTCTGAAGCAATAATGATAGATTTTTCAACTGTATTTATATGGGTAAGATGTTGTGGATATATCAGAATGTCCATGGTAAACTTACTCAAATTGGAATACAATCTATTTCGGATTGGGTAAATTATATATTGTGCAATTGTTTCTTAATTAATCTCACAAAATAACTGTCGAAAGTTATATGGATTTTCATGGTGACTATTATTACAAAAATAATTTTGCTGTTATGTTGTATAATGCACATGTATTAGAAACATCATATTTGGGACATTGCCCAAATTGTCATTATTACTACTGCCAGGTTTCATAAAACACAATACCGGAGATTTTTATAATCAAAACTTTTTCTAAGCCCCTCAACTTTAAAATAATGTTTGGTCAAACTTATTTATACCTGTTAATACTAGCTGCTCTGTAGTCAGGCACTAGGTGCACGGTGCCTGAACCCAGTGGTTTAATCAGTAAAATAAAAACTGTAACATTCTCTCCAACATATTGCACACACTGCAAAAGCTCTGGCAACTAGATTTGGGGCATGTGAAATTCTAGCAAGTGTTGTGTTATTTATCCTGTGTGTATACCAAGCGATACAGAAGCAACTTGTTCAATGTGCCAATGTATGAGGTAGTTAGTTTAGTTTAATTTTGTGCTCCTTCGTAAAAAAAAGAATAGAACAATTATTTCAAGTTAAGCAGGTAGGATAAAACGGCAAAACTACAGTAGTTAAAACACGTCAGTGAATAGACACATTACAAGTTAGGGAAAAAAATGATGTTGCCGTTAAACATTACAATAATAAAACTAAATAACGGAACAATTTAAAACAAAAATTAACTAATTAAATTTGATGTTATTTAAGCCTTAAAAGTGTGCAAGCGCAACCCAGTAATGGTATTATATAATTAATTCTTCCAAAAACATACCACCAGTGAGCCATCAGCAGCAGCGTTGATCCACGCATCTTCACATTCTCTTGATCCAAATAAAGCCAGCAGCCGACGATATACATAGCGGAAAAATCTAAATAATACAGTACCCGTTTAATTAATAGAAATCAAATTAACTTTATTCAGGCCATTGATATACATTGTTGATTTGAAAGATAATTTTATGTAAATGATATCCTTAAAAGTCATTGGAATTTTATGTTAATGATACAAAAAAAAACATTTGATGTATGTATGTGATAAAGATGCAAAAGTGCTTCGCAAAATATTTAAGTCCGTCAAAATAGCTTAATGTGGTATTGCTCTGCCTTTCAGCTGAAATGTTGTATCTGATGGAAACTGGTTTCTAGCAAGTTGGTTGTGTCCTTCGCAACGAACATCACATGAACCCAGTGGATTTTTGTTTTATATTCTAATTTAAAGAACACCTATTATTCTCTATTATGTACAACACAACAATAGATCTGGTAACTCGACGGTGGGCACTGGGCCACTGGGCATGAGGTAATCTGACAATTTACCATGTGGAAAAATTTTCGTTTTTTCATTCACGGAAATGAAACATTAATATACTTAGTTGGTGAACTTATTTTGTCTAACCAATAAACAACCAACAATTTAAATCAATGTGAGCACCTAAATATTGCAATAGAAGAAAGAATCTCGGAAAATGTTGCACGGACTCGAGAGAAATGATCAGCTACGTCAAGAACTGCACGAAATGAACTATATACTGCTCCAAATGTTGATTCTAGCATTGCAGACACCTGGGATAAATATTGTTGAGTGTTGTGTTAAAAAACTCTATACTAGTTGAAAGTTAACTGGAATCATGAAAGATTGCTTAGGCAACATGTTTAAACCACTTCATATACTAAGGAGTATAAAAAGCCAAACAAAATTATTTTATTAAGCACAAACCTATTAAATTATTAAAAAAAGCATTGATAATGAGTAATATTTTGGAGCATAAATATGCATTTAAGTAGAATATTGGGTAATCTGAGCAAAACATTTAAAACCAATATAGTGTGTACATTTTAAAACATTAGAGCAGTGGTTCTTAACCTGTGGGTAATTAACCACAAAGGGGTTACATAAATTTTGTCATGCTCTACTCTAAAAGTCTCAATATATTTAACTCAAACACATGCTATTTGTGATGTCATAATTAACTAGAATTAGAGTCTCTCGTAAATATCTGTTTTGATGTTTTTTTAAAAACAGGTAATTGATATACACATGAAAACATTTTGGGGGTAACAACAGAAAAAAGGTTAAGAACCACTGTGTTAGAGTAAAGCCGGCTCTGATTTCAGTCTATTTGCATACATGTGTAAGTAGAAAACCTATGTGATAGCTCATTTTACAAACAACAAATTAACAACTTCATGTGTAAATTGCAATTGTAAAGCATAAAAGCTTTTTAACACTTACCGAAGTAAAAGCTCTAACGATGGATTCCACCGATTGAAACGCTTGTCTTGTACTTTCCTCTGCTTGTTGTGTGAACCCACCAGTGCCATTTGGACCCCCGTAGTTTCGATAATTTGATCCATACATTCCTCCATTGCCATATAGTCCACCTCCATACATGCCACCCATTCCACCCCCATATCCTCCATACCCACCTGAAACATAAGTAATGAGAGTCAAATTAGCACAAACATATAGTTTTAATGAGAATATTTATTTTATCTATTGAGTGATATCATTGATTACAGCACACCCACTGTAGGGTTCCCAAAGCTATTTGCAAATTCATAAAATTAAAATAACGTTTACATTGACCTTTTTCTATTTAACTCGTATAAAGAATATAAAACAAATCCACATCATTGCAACTGTTTTTATTATACACATACACATAGCGTTAGAATACTGGAGTCTATAATACTTACAGCATCATCATAATGCTAGATTGTTATAAAAAATTTACTTCCGTTACTCGTATGAAAGATTTACTCAGGGGTCAATTCTTACTCGCCCAAAATTTAATAGCTTTTTGGCCCAGCTTTTTAAGTGTGTTGTACAGGTATATGATTGGGATGTTATTTAGATAACATAATATGCACAATGCACACCATAAAATAATTAAATAAATAACTAGAGATTATCGACTTTACCATAACATCCACTTCCATACGATCCGAGTCCACCAAAAGTTGGTCGATAAAGAGAAGAGGATGTGTTCTGCTGTATAAATTGTAAATCAGTTAGTCTCACTAGTCAACATAACTACTATGGTAAAAAAAATTCAGAGTGCTTATAGTTTACACCTGTAAAAATGACCTGTATCATACTATAAAACCAATGCAGCATAACATAAAAAAAATCCATTACCAAGCTGTTGAGAAATGAAATTTCAAGTTCTTTCATACCTGTTGGTTTGGTCTTGTAGGTACCGGGGGTGGGGTTTGAAATTCTCCTGATTGTGGTCGTGGTACTGACGATGAGTGTAGATTATTGCTTGGTGACTGAATTCGGTTAATTTCCCATGGTTTAGGCGGTGCCCCGTTAGCAGCCATTTAGCACTATATTGTATATCCTAAGTACCGGGAACCTGGACAATAATGGCAATATTGCACAGGGATGTCTACAATATTTATATGTATATATATATAAATATATTTAAATACAAATGGCAAAAATGTGAAATAAGAAGAAAAAGCTAGCTTCGAATGTACCACCAAACCAGAGCTACAACTCAACAGTAATTGACAAAGTTTAATCCAAAATTACAAAGTTGGTTTAAAAAGGTAAATGCTGCTTTGTATTGAAAAAGCTTTTACAACTTATTTATAATGTGAAAGCTTAGTGGCATTCAGCAATGACTGCATAAATGCTTGAGTTGCAGCCATTTACATTTTGCATTATAATTTAATAATAATAAGCATACCAACAAGCAACAATCATACAAAACAGTTACGACTAATTAATAAAATTAAAAAACAACGGTGATATACATGTATAGATTACAGACAAAAGAGGCAATGGCCACCATAACTTCTATAAAATCAGATATTTAACAATTTGTGCGAAAAAAAAGTTTTATATATATGTATGAATTTATATATGGTTGAATTTTTTGGCAGTTTTACATTGATGTTGCAGACATAACTTCTTCAATGAAACTTGAACAACTGTGTACAGTGGTTCCACCGAGAATAATTCGCCAGCCATTGTTCGTTGCATTCATTGCATCAATGCATGCAATTTCTTCATACGTGGTACCACCAATCATGAATACTATGACATCACTGGGCCTCTCGGACATCACAGTTGACCCTGCATATGGAAATTCAGACTCTCTGAGTTTCCCTTTAAAAAGGTCTTCCAGTAAAACCTTCATTTTGGGAACGTGTTGGGTGTAAACATTTTCCACTCCTTTCAAGCCTTTGAAGAACTTTTTGGTAACCATAGAAATCGCACCTTGGAATTCGTTTGCGCCTGATCTGTTGCCACCATATTTCAGAATTGAGGATATTACGCGCCGAGCGTCGCGGGAGGTTAACTGGTCTGTTAAGGAGGTTGTGGCATTGTTAGGATGGGCTTCATACCTTAATGAGTACAAGGCCACAAGGCGTAATGCATCAAGGTCACTTGTGCTTGGTAACTGTAACAACGAACGCACTGTTTGAACAGCACTAGAATGATCGTTTTGCGACGAAATATCCTGTTCACATTCTGAGATCTCTAGAAGGTTCTTAGATGATACAATTCTTGATAACTCTCCAACCACTGTGACATGTTTTGCGACAGTTCCAGACATCTTTTTGAATTGGGGGTAATTCTCAACAAATGATTTCATGTCCTCGATTGATTCGACTTTCTGTTGACTTTTAGTTTTCGCTTGAAATTCCTCCATGAGCTGTTTGATACTGGTTCCAATCTCACCAAAGTTTTTGTACAGGTTTTCCCGGTAAAACTGGTCATGTAGGGGAGACATTACAACTTCATGAAGATCTTTGCTGATATTTGGGACTTTAGAAAGATCGACACGGCCATTTTTGATGCCCAGAAGCTCATGGGTCATAGCTTGGTAGGTCCACTGATTTAAAAGCGGGGTCATCGCATCATCACGGCGATCCAAAATAAGCAGCAATGGGGTGGAATCTGAGCGGCGAAAGTCAAACAAAGAAGCTTCCCTTGAAATAAGAAGCTTCACACTATCAGCAAGCTGTTGGCACATATTTGAGCTGGCTTGGTATCTAATCATTGGGCATTTTTTCAAAGCCAACAAAACTGACGTTACACCCAGGCAGGATCGTTTCAAGTCAGATTGGTTCCATGACAAGTGCCGAGAACACTTAGGTAAGTTTAGGGTAAAGTGATGGACATCAACCGGGTAAAAATCAGCAAAAAATTCACGGATATCACTTACACTTTCGTGTTCATCACTTTCAGCGAGAATTTTTACATCGCTTTTACTTAAAGCATGACTAAAATAGATGTAATACTGTCCAAACCTTGGACGTTTCAGTTCTTCACAAAGAAGCTGGACATTTTCTTTGGTTGGTCGAACAAACACAATGGCTTTAACATGTTTCATTGCATCTCGACCAGCTGCACCCATTGTTTCAAAAAGGTAAACTTCTTTTTGCAAAATCTCCGATTTGGCATAAACAATGCTGACGATGCCAGTGGTTTCTTTATCCATTATCATTGCCTTCATGCCAGGCCCACTGTCCGCAATCATTTTCATGACATACTTTTTAACAGCGAGCACAACATCCATTTTTTAGCAATTTATATAATGTGGCACTGCACAGGTTCATAAAAAAGTAAGTATGGGTCTGTCAAAATAATTAAAGAATAAAAGTTAACTTGGTCGATTACGGTACCAAGAAATAAATATAAAATGAAAAATATAGAACTACAAAACATAATTATCAATTATACAGACTGTTTACCTGAACCTTAGTAGTTTATGCTCAATGGTTCAAAACGTTTAGTTAATGTAATAATGGTATTATTCCAAATTGCAATACCATTCTCCGCATTAGAACAGTACCGGTACACACTGTGATCCTTACTGTGACGACTTTATACAAGAAAAGAATTCATTTTGTTTGATAATTTCAATAAATAGCGTACAACTAGCGTATCTTATTACTTGTCGTTGTAATTCTGCCTCTTTTTTCGGTGTAATTCTGATTTTTCGTTGTAATGACTCTATGTCAACATGCAATCGCGAGTGCAGTCATGCAGAGCAGAGGGGAAAAAGGCAAATGAAAAC
>CH002950.1:1413420-1452377 GCA_000149265.1 Ciona savignyi
ACAAAAACATAAATCGTTACGCTTTAAATTTAGAAGTATGGGGAAAATTCCATTTATGCACAGTCTATTTATTTACGCGTTAAAATGCACTACACATAGTAAGTTGACAGTTGGTTACGGTTAGGTTTGAGATATAAACACAGCTGTACTTACGTTTTCAAGACTCTGCAGTTGCTTGAAACGTTCGTGCAGTTTCTTTATGCTCAGTATTATTTTGTTCCTTGCTCCTTTTGTCACATTCTGTAATTTATGATGCATTAATTAGTATTATGAAATAAATATGAAGAGAATATAATCATAATATCAAATTTAGGGTGAGTACGATAAATACATTAGCGACAAATGTACAAATTAAATACTGTATTAAAATGTAAAAGTACATAATGAAGAAAGGATCAAATAAAACACACCAAACTTCTAATTGCTTAAAAACGCCAAAAAAAGCTATGGGAACTAATTGTAAGATTTTTATTATTATATAATCATACTGTTAAAAAATTTGTAAATTTTTAGCATGGTTGTGTTGAAATGTAAACGTTGAGCAAAGTGGGAAAGTCGTGTGCTCCTTCAAGCGAGTGAAATTTTTCACTTGATTCCCGATGAATTGAAATACCGGAAAGTTTTTGTCGGGCAGGAGTGGCCCCGGTTTAAATGACAATGCAGCCTGAATGCTACCCAGGAATGCAGGTATTGTGACATGCGAAGCAACAGTGCTTCCAGATATACCGGCAGTGATGCCAGTTACGTTTTCAAATTCATTAAATATATAATTCATGATAATTGACCACTCTCAGACTTCATTGGTTTTTTAAATGTAAAATAAATGAAAATGACAACAGACATTAACTATGACTGCACCATTGAACAAGTAGTTTTATTTAGGTATAAATAAATTATTGAATGGTCGCCGCAATTATCCAAGTTTTTTTGGACAGACAGTGTATAAATGTTTGCGAAACAAGATTGTTCTGCATCGCCAAACATCAATGAACTCATCACAATAAGAAATTTGACGGTCCAGCGATTACAGTCTGATGTCATGATGAAAAAGACAAGGTTGAAAAGAATCACGAAAACACGACAACTATTAACCAACAGGAAAATTAAACCTATCTCAAGCCGTAAAAACTTTATGTTTCTAAAACAAGGTGACCAGTAACATCTGTGAAAAGAGCTGATAAGGATAATTACATTGTATTTTAAAAGATAACAGTATTCAATGACTTCACAACAATTTTATTTGTTATTTTAACAAATTATGGACCATGTATTATCAAGCCACAGTGAACTACACAGATTTCGTAAAACATTTTGTGGTGTAATTTTTTTTATATGTAGTGAACTAGTATCTAAAAATGATATATGTAGTGAACTAGTATGTAAAAATGATATATGTAGTAAACTAGTATCCAAAAATGATATATTTAGTGAACTAGCATGTAAAAATGATATATGTAGTAAACTTGTATCTAAAAATGATATATGTAGTAAACTTGTATCTAAAAATGATATATGTGTAGTAAACTAGTATCTAAAATGATATATGTGTAGTAAACTAGTAGGGTCATTCCATTTCAAATGAGCCAAAATTAGAACATTTTCCAACCCAAAAATTTTAAATAAGCTCATATTATGAAGTAAAATAGCAAATTTCTTCCTGGCAATGGAAAACCTTTTGTTTTTAATTTTCGTTGAGAATTGACCGAGTTATGATCGTTTGAACATTACCTATTTTTTGTGTGCGGCGAAGCATGACCGCAATGAAATATCAACCAAATATGTTCGGGTGAGTCAAACTTTTTTATTCCTTATGATTGCATTATGAAACTTTGTACGTAACTTGTGTATCCTATTGGCTTTCCTGAGAAATGTTTTTTTGTAGTAATCGGGCTACATGTGGGCCACAAAATGGGGGGGAACGTAATCATAATTTCGTAATCGTCCATGCGTGACCATCATTAATGGGTTAATAACTTTAAAAGGCATCGTCGTTAGAAGCTCTAAATGGTTTCATTGGAAAGGTAAAGACCACTTCTCCCTGTGTTGTAAGATTTATCAATGGCTCTTGAAAATAACATAAAAACCAACAGTGATCATTTACATGGTGTAAATTTGCTGTATTTCGCAGATTACAACAAATATCGACCAATAGGAGTGTTAAACATCAATGTGTACAATTTAATTTAGACAAAATTTAAACATTTTTAAGTACTTTACACATCATTTAAAATATCACAGTTGCAAATGCAGGTTTACATCCCCTGTATATCTTAAATACGACCGACCGACCCACCCACCCTTCTTGTTGTTTATTTATGAAAGTTGACCATTTTGTGTCTTGGTTGTTAAACATAGTAGCAATGCCAATGATTTTTACTGCTTGTGTCTTTCTGGGGCAAACTTGTAGTGATCATTGTATCAAAGACTCAATTTTTTCTTCAATGACAAGCAGAGTTATTCAGTGTCCAGCAGAGTTATTTAGTGTCCAGCAGAGTTATTTAGTGACCAGTAGAGTTATTCTTTATTCATTTATTCAATAAGATGACTTTCACACAATTTAAGAAATGTAACAGTTCTTATTCTCCCAAACAATGTTATCCAACAGAGTAATTGTTTATACATAAAGATGACTTCAGTCTGTTAAAGAAATGTTGCATTGTAGCAAACAATTACAATTGTTATCCAGCAGAGTGTATTGTTTTATTCAGTTATATAATAAGATGACATTTAGACAGTTGAGACAGATTTTGCAAATTAAAATAAGATATGGATCCATGCAGTATCGGAAAAAATCTACACCAGGAGAATGATTGCCACAACACAAACTTTACTAATGGCAAGAAAGGTATTCTAGCTGTAACAGATTTGGGTAAAGAACAGGTGGAACTCTTGAAATTAAGAACAGAGATAGAAGATGTAGGCACTCTTTCGATCTGTTTTCATCATAAGAAGATGTTCTTAGAAAGATATTCTAAATTGCAAACAGTTTGTTGTAATCCATTCGGCTTTCATACCGGAAAACTTCCAAGAAAATCCTTAAGACCATTGACTATTGAAGCAGCAAGTAAATTATCAGAAAAGACAAAAAAGAATTTTAAGCCTGGGCAAAAGATGTGTCGATCATGTGCTAAGGTGTCAAAAGATTTTAGAGCAAATGAAGAAGGGGAGATGTCTGATGCGGATGTGGAAGCAGGGGATGATCCAGAACAAATAAATGAATCCTTCGAGATTCTTAATGCACCATTAATTCAAGAAGGTTATTCACCACTTAAGCTTCATGGAGTTGGTTTACGTGATCGTCCATCATATGGGAAAAGAAAGTTGTTGGAAGTAAAAGATGCTGTAACAACACAGATGGAGAAAGTTGTAAAGGTCAATGTCCCATCAACCTCTTCAAAAGATACGGAATGCTCAACATGCAAAGATTTGTTTTCACTGCTTCGTGAAGTAAATGATAAAATGAATGACTCGACCACAAAAGAAAAAATCAAATATTTGAGTTTGGCCCCTCAAAGTTGGACAATCCAGCAGACAAAAGATTACTTTAATGTCACCAAATATATGGTCAAGCAAGCACGAAAACTAAAGAAAGATGCGGGTATTCTTGCAGACCACACAGTAAATAAACGAGTCTTTCCACAACTGACCGTGGAAAAAGTGATCTCCTTCTACGAAGATGACCGTTTTTCAAGAATGTGTCCCGGAAAAAAAGAATTTATTAATGTAAGAGACAAAAATGGGAAAAAAGCGCAACACCAGAAAAGGATCTTGATGGTGAACATACGTGAACTGTTTCTTATGTTCAAATCACAACATTCGGACTTGAAGATAGGATTTTCAAAGTTCTGTGAACTCCGTCCCAAATGGTGTGTTCCCGTCACATCTCCAGGAGCAAGGGCAGTTTGCATTTGTGAGATCCACCAAAATGTAAAGCTGATGGTGTCAGCTCTACCACAGCATGATGAAACTTACATTAGTTATCAAGATTTAATGGCTCGTGGAGTGTGCGACATCAGTAATCGTGACTGCATGCTGCGACGTTGTGTATTGTGCACCAACAATTTTGATGAAGTGGCTACTTTGATTGAAGAAATATTTGAAAGTGCTGAACTATTTGCAAACGATATGGTACATTACAAACAATGGGTTCATGAAGGAATGGCTTGTAGCTTAAAGTTGATGGCAGAAACAGTGGATGAATTTATAAAATCTCTAAAGCAAAAACTTGAAAAACTGACAAGTCATCATTTTGTTGCTAAGGCGCAATCAGCCTATTTGTCAGCTTGCAAAGAAAACTTAAACCAGTATGAAGCGGTAGTTCTGCTGGACTTTGCTGAAAACTTTTCTTTTATTGTTCAAGATGCGGTGCAAGGATTCCACTGGAACTGTGCCCAAGCTACACTGCATCCATATGTGGCATATTTTCAAGACGAAACTCAATCTTTGACAAGTTTGAGTGGATGCATCATCAGTGATTCTTTACGTCATGATGTGATAACCGTCCATGCTTTTCTTAAAGAAATAGTTCCGTAAGTATAAAGTACTAAGTCATATTACTTAATTCATTTTATTAAGGGAAAATAGTTAATAGCCTCTTTAATGCACTTACGGTACCTGGTATATTGACATTGTTAAAATCTTTATTTCGTGACAGAAAGATCAAAAGAGCAAGCCCTGGACTCCAAAAAATCAAATACTTTAGTGATGGTGCAGCAAGTCAATATAAAAATTTCAAAAACATTGCTAATTTGTGTTGTCATGAAGATGATTTTGGAGTGAAGGCGGAGTGGCATTTTTTTGCCACCAGTCACGGGAAAAGTCCCTGTGATGGCATTGGCGGCACTGTAAAACGGCTTGCAGCCCGTGCAAGTTTACAGGCGCCTCTTGACGGACATATTCTGACTGCAAAAGACCTGTTTGCGTGGGGATCACAAAACATACCTGGCATCTCATTTTCCTTTGTCTCTGAGGAACAGATTGCTCATCATACACAACCGACAACAAGAGAGGTTTTCACCAAAAAGCACCATACCTGGAACACGCAGTCACCATGCTTTTGTGCCACAAGCTGATGGCATATTGATGAAGAGACTTTCTGCAGACACAGGTGGGGTAGTGGTGTGGAAGAGGGGTACTGAAACGCACCCAGGATCAGCGCAACAAACAACATACTCGCTAGGCTCATACATCATTGCAATATATGATCGCAAATGGTACCTGGGAGTTGTGGCTGATAGAAATGAAGAGGAGGGAGATGTAATGATCCAGTTTATGGTGCAAGGAGCTCAAAATTCCTTCCAGTGGCCATCAAGGAAAGATGAATGTTGGGTTGCTATCAGCAATATATTAGCTATCGCCCCAACCCCATCCACCCTGACTGGTCGTTTGTACAAATTGCCGCAATCATTTTATGACTCAATCACCCATAAGTATGAACAATTCATTCAGACAAATTATTTAAGCTAAACTGTACATGGCCAGTGTTTATATTTTTGTACCGGAGTTAATTTTTGTAATAATTCACTGTATTAATATGCGCAATACAGCAAATTTACACCATGTAAATGATCACTGTTTGTTTTTATGTTATTTTCAAGAGCCATTAATAAATCTTACAACACAGAGAGTAGTGCTCTTTACCTTTCCAATGAAACCATTTAGAGCTTCTAACGACGATGCCTTTTAAAGTTATTAACCCATTAATGATGGTCACGCATGGACGATTACGAAATTATGATTACGTTCCCCCCCATTTTGTGGCCCACATGTAGCCCCATTACTACAAAAAAACATTTCTTAGGAAAGCCAATAGGATACACAAGTTACGTACAAAGTTTCATAATGCAATCATAAGGAATAAAAAAGTTTGACTCACCCGAACATATTTGGTTGATATTTCATTGCGGTCATGCTTCGCCGCACACAAAAAATAGGTAATGTTCAAACGATCATAACTCGGTCAATTCTCAACGAAAATTAAAAACAAAAGGTTTTCCATTGCCAGGAAGAAATTTGCTATTTTACTTCATAATATGAGCTTATTTAAAATTTTTGGGTTGGAGAGTTTGGTTCATTTGAAATGGAATGACCCAGTATCTAAAATGATATATGTGTAGTAAACTAGTGTCTAAAAATGATATATGTAGTAAACTTGTATCTAAAAATGATATATGTAGTAAACTAGTATCTAAAAATGATATATGTAGTAAACTAGTATCTAAAAATGATATATGTGTAGTAAACTAGTATCTAAAATGATATATGTGTAGTAAACTAGTATCTAAAATGATATATGTGTAGTAAACTAGTGTCTAAAAATGATATATGTGTAGTAAACTAGTGTCTAAAAATGATATATATGTAGTAAACTAGTATCTAAAAATGATATATATTTAGTAAACTAGTATCTAAAAATGATATATGTAGTAAACTAGTATCTAAAAATGATATATGTAGTGAACTAGTATCTAAAAATGATATATATTATTGTTATTTTTCTATTGTTACATTGGCCAAAAAAGTGAGTAATTTATTATTGCATCAGGTCTTGTTTCATTTGAAACCGTGTAAGCTTTAAAAAGATTTAAAGGAACAGAAAATTCCTAAGTAGATGAAACAGTTTTAACCGATTATTCATTAAGTCAAATGTGTGGGTGTGAATGTGAGTGAATAAAATTTATGGTGAATGGGACTGTGCTGACATTCTACACTCGTGTGAAGTATTTTCACTCTAAACAAATGTAAATCACAGAATTTACGACACCAATAGAATGACATCACCATCTATGATGTCATTTATCCGGAACAATCCCTAGGGATTACATTCCAAAAACAAACCATTCAAGTCAGCTTAAATTTCTCTGTAGTTAAAGACGCACGTCAAAATACCCATGTTTAGCCAAAAGGGTTCTCACAGTAGCGTGAAAATCATGCTGAATAAACAACTCTTTGTTGAATTAGAAACACAGAAAGTGTTTTTAAACAGCATTGATCTTTGAATTGGAAAACATGGCAAAAGTTTTCGAAAAAAAAGATTTGGCAATCAAAGATATACATATATATATATATATATATATATATATATATATATATCTTTACTTATCTCTCTATTAATATGTATATTAGTCGATTAACACGTAACCGAGATACTAGTTGTTCTGTTTTACTTTTTCAACTTTGTGGTTACAAGTTAATACTCAATAAATAAGCATCCACTTCAAATGCTGGTACATTCAATTGTGTGATTTTAAGAAAAAGCATTTCTATATATTTCTGCTGAGATGTGAATACAATTTAATAATTCTTTCACCTGTTGGTCCAGTTGATCCGGTGTTAGACCCATCATGGTTTTGTAAGTCATTTTACTGAATAAATCCGCATATTTATGAAGTCGTAGTGTTTTAAGCCAACTACGGACATCTGCAAATTTAACTGTTTTAAATAAAAAGTAAACACGTTTAGGGCTTTTTGAAATCTTTGATAACTTAAACTGAGTCTGGTATACGGAACCTAGTTGATTAGCTCATATTGGTAACAAGTTGGACCATCAGCCGAAAGTTGTTATAATCGAAACTTCTGCTAACTAGTCGGTTGGGTTCGTTAGTAACACATTGTGCACTTAATGAACGCTGCTTCAACCCATGATTATTTAACACACTATAATAGCCTTGGCAACTGGACCGTGTTCAAAAACCTGGTGATACATCCTCCAACACATTTTTATATTACAGGTAATCAACAATCTCGCAAAAATGGATACAACAATCTCCTCAACAAGAGATCCAACAACAAAGTAAAGCATTGTACACATAATGAACGCTGCTTAAACCAATGATTTATGTGTGTGTCCACTGTATTCAACACACTATATCAGAATTGGCAACTAGACCATATTCAAAAGCCTGATGATAAAACTGGTGATACATCCTTCAATAGTTTTACAGGTTATTAGAAAATAACCTTAAACAACCATCACAGATCAAACAAACTCTTCAAAAAAGTATTAAGAAAATTGAATAAACACACTCTTTAACGAAAAATGGATTCAACAATCTCCTCAACAAGAGATTCAAGAACAAACTTCCATCCAACTCACCAGCCATGCCATCCGCCACCACCTCGTTACTTGGCATCCCAACTTGAGAGGAGGTGTCTAAAGAATTCGATGCTGAAAGTCCTCCGCCCGTCGGCAGGGAATCCTGCTGCCATGATGGGGGTGAGATGGAGTTGTTCCCGTATCCTGAAGAGGCGTGGGGATGAAAAGTTGAAAGTGACCCAATTTTGTTAAGATTTTTTTATTTATGCTACTTGACGGAAAAGTTTATAATAAACAATAGTACTGGTGAAAGACAATATTACAGTTAAAGTATAACATGGACACATACAGTTAAATGTAAACCATGCACAAATTTCAAAAATGACAAAAGGAATTTCCTATTGAAATGTGGACATTTACACAAAAAAATTGAAGAAAATTAGAATGTCTGTTTCTACGAAATGTCTGCGAAAGCAGATACTTTTTTTTAGCACTGCCCACCAATAAATACATAAACCAAATTTTTGGTAAAACACCAGTATATTAAGTATTGCGATATATTAATGATATTCAATAAAAAGTTAACAACTGGTGTGTTACTTTTACATTAGTCAAATATATATTAATACAATCACAGAACTGTCTTGTCAGAGGCCTTCAAATATTATTTTATTGTGTTACATTACTAGAACTATAACACTTTGGAAAAGTAGTTATGGTACAAGCTGAATAAGGAAATAGCATTATCCAACACATTTATTGATACACTCATTTCAAAGGTTAAATCAACACTGCGACAAGTGTTACGTTCCTGTTTGCGCAATGTATTCGGAAGCGTAGTGTTTACTGAGATAACCAACCTTCAAGGGAATGAGTGGGAGAGCGTGATTCCTCCCATACACTGTTGTGGTTCCAATCACTTAGCCCGTTCGACGGCTGAACCATTTCGAGCGAGTTTGTGTCTGAGAGAACTTCTTAATTAAAACTTTTAGGCATTTTAAGGAATAAAAAAATACAACAACATTTTTAAATTATACTGTCGTGAGCAATAAAGTTATAAAATCTAAAATAAAAAAAAATACAAATACAACAGAAATAACATACTTGATGTAATTTCAGGTGGGATTTCACCGGGGTTAGGAGGAAGTTTTTCTTCTGGAGCGGGGATTCTGTTAAGTCCGGACATCCAAGATGTCAGCAAATTCCTTTCTTTGTTGTCAAAAGCAGGGTGAATTAGCGAATATGACAGCAACTGACGAGACTGTATGTAAAACTGCTTATTTGTATTGAGTTTTTTATTTCGAAAATGCTGCATATAGTCACAAAAAAATATAATATAATGGTGAGTATATTTAGATTCCTCTCTTTGGTGATACCAAGCAAAATAGGGCATAATAAAATAAACAAAACATCCACCATATAACCAAGCCAAGTTGCAATGCGACATAAGAAACTAATGTATTTGCCTGACTAACAATGAATTCTATAAACTAGTCTATAAAAAAATGTTGAAAACTTGTTAATTTTTAAAGCAAAAATAGTTTACACGTCTGTATTTCGTTCCCACCTCTTCAAGGTAGTCTGACCGTTCCACTGAATGAGCAAGGACAGCTGGTAGTATTTCGAGATACGTGTTCTTTGCGATTTCGTTTCCAGGTCGCAGAAGTGGAAGGTGAACGAGCAAATTATTTATAACTTCTGCTTGTCGAGGCTCATTAAACAAACGGGCTACAATTCTGCAATAGTTCAGAAAGAAAACAACAACACACACGGAAACTAATACATGCTGCATTAAAAATTTGGTTTTAAATAAACATAAATAGTCAGTAAAGCGGATATATAAAGGTACCTACAGAAGAAATATTTATGTATTTTGCACATGTTTTGGGTATGGTATGTAGATATATATACTTCCATGTTTTATTGCAGTTGAGCTAAAGACTGCTTTTCTATGTTATTTTACTGGTAATGGCTAAGTAGTGGGTTTCTATTGCCAATAAAGATAGTTTAATTGGTTACATGTACACCAACTTAGTATTTGTATGTCTTTGGGCTAGGAACTCTTAATGTTCATTGCTTTCCACCCCTTGTGTTAATTGATTAAAAAATTCCTAATCTAATGCAAAACATTATGATACCAAACCTGACTACAGGTAAGCTGTTTTTTGTCAATTTGGTCCCCATGCTATACTAAATGTCATTTTCCCACCAGAGCTTATAGACAGTGTCTTAAGGTGGCACCTGCTTCGATAACCGCATGGTTTATTGGTGTCTCCTTGTTAAACTTAAGTCTAAATAATTTTCGTATTTTTATTATTTTGTTTATAACAAATAAATATGTCTAATTGATTTTCAGTGTCGATCTTCTGATGTTGTTTAGGCCTATATAATAGACACGCACAATTATCCACATGAACCCACCAGGGCTATTCGCTTCTTCTTCTATACGAACCAACTCTCCACACTCAGTCAGAAAATGTTCTAAACACCTTGCGAGAAACTTTGCCTGGCATTTCTTAACTCTTTTTAACAACGAGTACAAGGCAACAGTTTGTTCGCATTCGTTCCAGTTCTTAAACCATGTGGCAAGAACTTCAACCTAAAAGAAATGGTTTAAATATTTAAATAACACCGTAATCCTAAACTAACCCACACAAATTAGTAATGGTAGTGTACTAAAAAATGTACTCTCTTGGTGAATTATCAATAGTTTAGTGGGACATCGTGTATATATTAATTAGAAAAAAACATGATTAAAGAAAGTAAAAATTCAGGTTATAGAGGGAAACTAAACACTAAAATGACGAATAGGACATTACAGTTAGTTTTAAATATGGGGTTGGAGAGTTAGTGTTGGGGTTAATATATATCCTAGTCATCTGTTTTTGTGTACGTTTTACCCTAAGCTTACATAATCCAGCCTAGGCTTACAAAAAACTTTTGTGCTACAAAATATTAAGTGTTGGATTATAGCTTACCTGATCGCTAAACAGCATTTTTCAAATTTCTTTTAAATACAAATTGTCCAAAGTTTCTTCGGTGAGTAAAATATAGGGCTAGATTACAAATTAGTTAAGTTTTCCAGATTGATGAAATGGCCAAACTCTCAAGTGGGCTTGAATACTTTACAATTTACTTAACATTCATTCTGACGAGTAGATGGTCCCAGATGCTTAACATCCTAAAAAATTACAAACAAAAGTGAAAAAATATATTCTATTTTAACAGCTGTAACGTCTGGAGAAAACTTTTAAATCGTACTCAGAATCTAAAGTTTACGTAAAACTACAGAACCTCAAACGCAAAGAAAACATAAATTAAAACAGATATGATCAAATCACTTGGTTTCATTCATTTGAGTTATTTTACAACTAAGAGATTTTGGGGTTTAAAGGTGAAAGAAAAATTATAAAGTACTTTTAAAAATAAATTATTTTTATTTTTTGCATTCTGTGCGTTTAATTGAGTGATATAACCACTTAAAGTTTTAGTCCGATCGAACCCCCAATTTTCAACGATAAAATCCCAAATCATATTATGCATTGCAAGTTATAAACAATCGTATATTTTTCGGGCTCAGATTTGAACCCATTATAATTTCGCTGCCAAGACCGTTTTTATTATAAATAATTTTAGTATTTGTGTCAGTCGCGGTAACCATTCGGCCACCCCACCGTACAAAATCGTATATTGAATATTTCGTTGACTCTTTAACCCCTATTTAAACGAGGCCCCTTTAACCCCAGAAGCTTGAATTATGATCGAATCTAACTGAAATAGAAGCTCGTTCAACTCCCTTATGATGTTTTCTTATGATAACGAATGATTTATTTAAGTGTGACACAGGTATATATACGTTTTATTTTTTTTTATAAAATATCTAAAATACAGTTGCTGGTAGCACATATGTTATTTATGTGATGACCCATTTTGACCACGATGTGTGAGTAAACGAGTTTTTAAATCAGTTCGGTGTCTTATTTTTGAAATCAAAGTCAAATATTTGAAACTGGATGGCAAAAATCGCCGGCAAATTTTGATCCCGTATTTAATCAGTTTACTATAAGTTTGTTAAACCAGGAAAGAAAAATACAACACTGACCCAGTTTTCCTATAGGACCATTATGGTTCCATGACTGAACCCCTTACAACTGAACCCCTTACAACTGAACCCCTACAACTGAACCCCTTTACAACTGAACCCCTTTTAACTGAACCCCTTTACAACTGAACCCCTTTCAATTGAACCCCTTTACAACTGAACCTCTTTTAACGTGAACCCCTTTACAACTGAACCCCTTTCAACCGAACCCCTACAACTGAACCCCCTACAACTGAACCCTTTTACAGCTGAACCCCTTACCACTGAACCCCTACAACTGAACCCCTTACAACTGAACCCCTTACAACTGAACCCCTTTATAACTGAAACCATTTACAACTGAACCCCTTTTAACTGAACCCCTTTTAACTTATCCACTTGACAACCGAAGCCCCTACATCAACATATTAGGCCGCACAGACATAATTTATTAATCCTTTCTTTAACTGTCAATTAAGTTTAATGAATATACTGCCGTTTAAATTTGGTTTACCCAAAGAGTTGTGTATACTGCCGTTTAAATTTGGTTTACCCAAAGAGTCGTAACATCTTTTATACTGATGATGGAAACAAACTTAGAACGTCAAACTTTATTAGTATTCAATTTGGGACATGACGACGTCATCGAGCTTAAGTTTTTCAAGGGTTCAGTTGTAGGGGTTCAGTTGTAAGGGGTTCAGTTGACTGGTCACCGACCATTATACTTCCCCTGCACTTAGCGAGCGAACATGGTTTGAAAATTAATACTTAAATTGCAGTTTAAATGTCGGCAAATGACGTAAAATTAAAATCCGACGAAGTCATAAGTCCATTTATTTCAGCTAACTGGTTGGAGTAAAGCCTAGTTCTTGGACCAAACAGTACAAAACAGTTTATTAAGGATAGGATATTCATGTTTATCCCCGTGATTGGGAAAACCAGGGGGTTAAAACACGAGAAATCATCAGATTACCTCGCGCACACCGTCGGGGACCGGGCTTTTGCAGTGTGTTATGCATGATTCACACGTTCCTTCAATTTAGTAGAACCGATTATTCCGTTGGGTTCAGGTAATGTTCGTGCCTTTCCCAAGGACACAGCCGACTAGCCAGCGACCAGGCGACGCACTAAACCACCAGATTAACCCATCGGACGAAGGACACAAACAGCACAGACTACAGCCTCTCATTTTTAAAGAGTATAGCGACATAACACTTTCCCACCCAAACCGCATACAAAAAGTGTGTCCAAATAATTATAAGCAACATATTTTATACAGTATATGGGTGTATTTTTGAAGCTATTTTCGCATGGACAGCTTTCAAAAAATCCAGCTGGTATGATATCAATTTAAATCCATGAAGCCATTAAACTAAGTGGAGTAGTTTTTTTTGGCTGCATATGAATTTTTAGGCATATGTTTTAATTACTAATCTCAGTATACGTAATACTAAAAATTGTCAATAGCGCCAATAATAATAGTTAGTCAATATTAATAAGTTATCTGTCAATTACTAAAATGTAGAAAAAACTATCAAAATTCCCTTAAATTTAAACATGTTTGTCTGAAACTTCGCCTTGGTTTTTCCGGGCTGTTTGTTTACTGTGCATTATGATCCTGCCACAACGCATTTGTTAAGCCAACCATAATAAATTAGACTCCAGTCGGCTGCGACATGAGTAATGTGCCAATGTTTGTGGAAACAAAAAGAAACTGATCCGATCTCTCAATGTAATGATTTATGAGGGTAATTCTTTTTGTATACTCTTTAGTCATTATATCTCGATCACCAGATTACTTAGGATATAAGATAGAATATTCATATTTATCCCCGTGAATAGGAAAACCAAGGGGGTTAACACACGGGCAATCATCAGATCACCTCGCGCCCACCGTCGGGTTACCTGATCTATTGCAGTGTTGTTGCATATGATGATAGACACCTTCCTTCAATTTGGTAGAACCTTTTAATCCGCTGGGTTCCGGCAATGTCCGTTAAGTGCTTTGCCCAAGGACACTACCGACTACCTAGCAATCAGTTTCAAACCTTAAACCTTTCGGTTGAAAGGCGTCGCACTAAACCACCAGACTAACCGGTAGGACAAACCTCGCGTACATGATATTAAAGAGTGTTGTGTATGACCAGAGGTATTAAAGAGTGTTGTAAATGATTAAGACGTTTTCATTTTTTTAGTACACCCCATTAACTGGGATCAGATAATGTCTGATGACTTGCACAAGAATCCACCCGATTGCAATAGACACCGCCTATCCAGGAAGACTGGTATCGTTCCCACATTCGTTCGGTTGCCTGCAAGCTGCTGACGCCGAAGACTGTTAAGGTCAATTGTCAGTTTAGATCGTGCTCATATTTTTTTTATAAAAACTGTTTCAATGTCGTGAATTCGTTTCTACCTTTTTTGTTTAATTTATTAAATCACTATGGGGTCAAGCAAAGCCTTCAAAATATCTTGCCCAAATAACCAGTCTTCTCACTATTTTGAGTATCGGAAAGAAAAATTAGACTTCGAAACCCGACGCATTGCATGTCCAACTAACTTCGATTTGCAAAATGTTATATTTATAATTAAGCTTTAGCAATCTTACTATTACATCGAATTTTACTTAAAATATAAGGAATGTTGATGTAAATAATCTGTAATTTCGATTTTCCACACGGCCCAGTGACTTAGCACAATTTTTGGTTTCGGTGCATGATAGCTAAACGTTAGGGAAACTAATCGCACTATCACGATTCACCAAGAAAAGTGCGTATTTCTCTATAAATAGTTGACCAATACAATGCTTTACATCCAGAACAAGAACGCAGCTCTAAAGAGATGAAACTTGTCACAGCATTCCTTACTTTGGTCACCCTTCTCCATTACGGTAAGTCGTGTAACATATAAGTTAAACTGACGTAGTCGAAATGCTTTGACGCATTGTAAAGTGTTTTATCTTCATTCTAACATTTTAAATTTCTAGGAAGATGCAGCTGTCAGCATGCCACCATGACCAACCGTAATGGGGGAGAATTCAGCAGCCCATTCTACCCGTTCTCATACACTGGGAACCTACTGTGTTCGTATTATATAAAAGCACCTAGGGATCATGTCATTGCCCTCAAATTTACAAACTTTCACACCCAAGGTCTGGTAAATGGTATCAGGACCGACTATATCAAGGTTAGTAGCATTCCTTCTTAAAGTAGTTAGGTTTTGATTCACCTAAACTATGTAGCGCATTATGTATGCTTTTTAGCCATTGATGCATTACACTGATTTTAACAAAGATGTGCAGTTAAACATTGAAGGCTTGAGACCTAACTAAACATGTTTTTGTTTATTTCTGCAGATTATGGATGGTCGTAAAAATAGCGCAATCGCGCCCAAATATTTTTACGGCAGACGAGATCCGTTCAATATCACATCAAGCACAAATAGACTTCGATTGAGGTTCGTGACGAACGATAGGCACGAGTTTCCGGGCTTTCACGCAACTTATGAATGTGAGTAATCTATTAATACATGCATCACTAGTTTGTTTTGTGATTTTGTTACAACGTGTAAATATTCGACGGTTTAATTTTTAACACTACCATTTATTGCCTCGGGGTCGCACCATTATTCATGCAAGAAATATTTTGTTTACACCAAAGCGAATCGAGTAGTGGGAACTAGTATTGCGATACTCTGCCGAAGCAAATGTTATTCGTCAACATTTGTCAAAACCTTAGACAGTGGTTCCGAAACTGCGGCGTATATATACACCACTAGCGTGTTTCCTGTGGTACCTTTTGTTTTTTCTTTCCAATTTTTTTAATAGATGTGCTTTTAATTATCTGTTTATTTAAAAAAATTGTGCATTTATGTTTACTTTTTCTGATTGAATTGTTGTTTTTAAGTCTTGCTAACTCTCAATCGCTCATTTCGTTTAATCTACCCCTGCTCGTTCGTAAACTGACACTGTTTAGTGATTAATCGATAAGGTGTTGCAATTCTTTCAAACTTAAATTGGTTTAAAATGTGATACGGGTGGTGCGCGATAAAAACAACAACGGGACTCTAGAGTGGTACGTAACAAATATGGTATACACTGATCTATTTAAAAAAAATAAATCGATAAAACACTGCTATTTATTTGTTTAACATATAATCTCTCTTTCTCTCCCCCGGGTTATAGAAATGTTTCGTTTTGGACTATAGCCATATAAACTAGCAACATTATGTAAAACATGACTTATATTTATTGATTTAAATACAAACAGATTTCGCCGTTATTTTTTGCCAAATGCAATAGGTAAATATAATGGGGTCTATAACAGGTACCCAGACTAAAGTGACCTGATCATTTTAACCTTGTTTATTACCCCAAAACCTCATGCCAATTTTTATAAGTATAAAAAAATAAAACCACTTGGTAATATTTTATATTGGTGTGTGTTTTCAACTGTTTCCAAACCGATTTTACGCAGTGATTGTATTATTTTTCAGTCATCAAACTTTCTACTCACTGCAACATGAACGATTTGCCCATAAACGTGACGTCGTGCGATGACGTCATTAACGAATATGCCACTACTTGTCGTGCAAATTGCCCAGCCAATTACTCAATCGAAAGCGGAAATGAAACTATTTGGACTTGTTCAGATGGAAATTTCTCGAATAACAAAAACTGTTCCCCGATTGCAGAACTAGTGCGGCAATGTGAAGACACAGACATGGTAAGTTAAACCTAGCATTTGTCTTAGTAAACCCACACATTCGCTAATACAACGTCGATGATTAGATTTGAAACAGTATGTAGTAGTCTTAAAAACAACACCTTAATCTGAAATTTAATTTGCCCAACATAACTAACTTATCATTTCTTTAAACACTTAACGCCTTTTCAGGTTGAGTGTCAAAATACTGCTTTCTAGTTTATTTTTATTAAAAAGTAAAAATTACTAAAATTTTTGATTGTTGCAGCTGGATTGTCCTTACAGCATGAAGGAAATCCTTAAATATTATACGTCTTCCCGTCTTCCGGATGACGAAAGCTTATCGTCTGAGGAAAGAGCACAAGAAGAGGAGGAGCTCAACCGTGTTCCGTCCCCTGTAAATGTCGGTCGGACGGGACCTCGGTTTATGTGTCGGAGAAAATACTGTCGTAAAGTTTTCGTTCCTTATCGGCACTATCCGTTCAAGTGCGGTCGTTGCAGAGGTAAGATTGACAAACTGTGCTTCATATGACGTTAGGAGCATAGGACATTCATGTTTATTCACGTGAATGGGAAAACCAAGGGGTTAACACACAATGCAAGGACACAACCCACTCGTTAGCGACCAGTTTCGAAACGACAACCTTTCGGTTGAAAGGTGTCGCATTAAACCGCCAGCCTAATTGGTAGGACAATACGCAAATCAGCCTTTTGAAAGCAGCTGGTATAGTTTGTATGCAGTGTGCGGAATTTGGACCAATCGATTTGAAACATTTAATATATTTTTAAGGGTATCACTGTGGTGACTCTTGGGAACTCTCTATTACAAATATGGGCAACATACGGCCTGTCTGGTCCGGCTAGTAAAGGAATTTGACCGGCCCGGAGACTGTATCTAACCATACCCTGTAATTAAGATACTGAATACTATTCACGTAATACTCCGGCCCACCAAGCAATTCATTTTCCACATCTGGCTCGCTAACCAGAGAAGTTGCTCACCCCTTTCTTTACGTACAAAATTAGGGACTGTTTACTGAATTACACATGTAGTAACTGATAAATTTAATTTTAATACTGTTTTCCAGATTCCTATCGCAGACAAGCTTGTTTCGTATGCCGATACAGAACATTATGTAATGTAAGAAGACGTCTCTCCATATTCTCTTGAAATCTTACAACGTTCTTTAAACGATTATTAAAATATTTTTAGCAACGTCATATGTTTATTTTTTTCATTGGTGTAAGCTAATTAAATGTACTGTCATGACGTAACGAATAAACTATATGCTATTGAAGGTTATTGCCTATTTATTTTAGTGTTCAAAGACACTTTAACATACAAGCGGCATTGATTATTAATATCCTTGTGAGTTGGAAAAAAACGAGATTATTCGCAAAAAGAAGGAAAATGTTAAATGACTATCCATGTAGACAAATACACCCGATGACTTAAATAGATATGATCAATTCACTTATATAAACCATTTAAATGTTAATCTATGTTAAGCCATCCAAAGAGTGTTGTGGAAATGCTTTAATTTCTATCCCTGTAGTGATACGTGTAGGTTTCCAGACAGTTATGTTGTGCCCTGTTATCATGCGTGCCCTGTAATCAACTGTAATCATGCCTGCATGTATGTAATAATCATTTACTTTTGTATGTAACATTCTTTGCGTGTATTATGTGCTATATAACCCAACATGTTTCGCTTTAAATTTCATTCACTACCATTCACAATCAAGTACCTCCAATACAAGAATACAACAAAGAGAAATGCTGCAAAGCTTAAATTGTGCTTCGAAACCAAACAGTGACTGTAAATTAATTTCCCCGCAAATCAAGTACTGGCACTTCGTACAAAATTGACTTGACGTAAACTATACTTAAGAATCATTTCCGGCCATTCGATCTGGGAGTTTCGGGGTTTTATTTTAGCATTCTCGAAGTACAGCTTTTTTCGCTTCACTTGTTAAAGGAACGCGATCGCCCAGAAAGTATTTATTGTCAACAAACCTCAACGATTTTAAAACCGACTGCATTTAAAGTTGTGTTTAGTCAGTGAGTTTGATATTTATATTAAGAAATTGTTGGAAGGTCACTTAAAACGAACAATAAGATGATATTATTCTACATTCTGCTTTTGTTATTTCTCGGCCATTCAGGTAGAATTGTTGATTTTGATAAAATATATAGAGTTCTATAACATTAATATTAACAACAGTTGGCAAGCCGGTCGTTAAACTTATTTTATTTAGGCTGACTCATTGATAGCAGAAGTGTAGAGGGATAAAAGTCAATCGCGGGACAAGGTTATAACTTGCACTGTAGACGCTGAGGATAGGATAGCCAGGGGGTTCGCACACGGGCAATCGTCAGATCACCTCGCGCCCACCGTCTGGTTACCGGATCTATTGCAGTGTGTTGTGTACGATTCAAACATTCCTTCAATTTGGTAGAACCTATTAATCCGCTGGGTTTCGGCAATGTCCGTTAAGTGACTTGCCCAAGAACACAATCAACTAGCTAGCGACTTTCGTAACTAAGGACATATACGACTATAGTTAACGACTTTCTTACCTGCAAGCCTTTGGCTGAAAGGCGACCCACTAAACCACCAGACCAATCTGTCGGACCAGCATATCCTGATCTAAATGGTTTATTAGCTTTAACAAAAACTGTAACAACATCTACATCGTATGTAACACACTGGTGTAGACGAGATAATCTGATATTACTACATCGCCTTACGCGTTTTCCTATCCAAGAAGATACCATGATAAATCTAGCCGTAATCCATCTGTTAATTATGGGTCCCATTTGGAAAAATGGGACACATATTGTTTTTGTCCGTTTTTTTTTTTCTTTTTTTTTTTTTTTTCGTCAAACGCTTGACAGGCATTGCTTGTGGACCCAATATCTACCAGAAAGGGTAATGGAATCATAATGAAACTCGGTAATTTGTTAGACCACGTAGTTTAGATATGCAGAAGCCAAAATTTCGGGTAATAAATCTAGGGGAATTCCCCTGGGACGTTAAAAACCAAAACAGTATTTTTTAATAAAAATTTACCTTTTTGAGGCATAGCGCTTAAACAGCTTATCTCTCTTTGTTTAAATTTGGTGAAATGTAAGTGCATTAACCACTGATATAACACTTAAAAGAATTAAAAAAATTACCTAGGAAAATACCCTAAAAAATAAGATTTTGTTTTAAATCATGATTGTGACAGGCATGGCTTGTGGCCCCAACATATACTAGAAAAAGTAATGGAATCGCAATGAAACTTTGTCATTTGTTAGACAATATGTCCTAGATATGCAAAAACCAAACTTTTGGGTAATATACCCATGGGAATTCCCCTGGGAGGTAAATAACCGAAATGGAGTTTTTAAAAAAAAATTAGTTATTTTTGCGCATAACGCTTAAACGGCTGCTCCAAATTTCAATTAGATTTGATAAAATATAAGTGCACTAGCCACTGATAAAACACATAAAAGAATTTAAAAAAATACCCAGGGAAATACCCTAAAAAATAAGATTTTGTTCTCAAGTCATGATTATGACAGGCATGGCTTGTGGCCCGACATCTAACAGAATAAGCATTAAAATTGCAATTAAACTTTGTCATTTGTTAGACAACATGGTCTAGATATGCGGAAACCAAAATTTTGGGTAATATACCCAGGGAAATTCCCCTGTGAGTTGAAAAACCAAAACTGTATTTTTTTAAATAATTAGCTTTTTTTGCGCATAGCGCTTAAATGGCTGCTCCAATTTAAATTAGATTTGATAAAATGTAAGTGCATTAGTCACTGATATAACACTTCAAAGAATTAAAAAAATTAACTAGGGAAATACCCTAAAAATGAGATTTTGTTCTTAAATCATGATTGTGACAGGCATGGCTTGTGGCTCCGACATCTATTAGAAAAAGTAATGGAATCGCAATGAAACTTTGCCATTTGTTGGACAATATGGCCTAATTATGCAAAAAACAAAATTTTGGGTAATATACCCAGGGAAATTTCCCTGTGAGTTGAAAAACCAAAACGTTATTTTTTAAAATAATTAGCTTTTTTTGCGCATAGCGCTTAAATGGCTGCTCCAATTTACACTATATTTGATAAAATGTGAGTGCATTAGCCACTGATAAAGCACTTAGAAGAATTAAAAAAATTAACTAGGAAAATACCCTAAAAAGTAAATTTTTTTCTCAAATCATGATTGTGACAGGCATGGATTGTGGCTCCGACATCTACTAGAAAACGTAATGGAATTGCAATAAAACTTTGCCATTTGTTAGACAACAAGGCCTAGTTATGCGGAAACCAAAATTTTGGGTAATATACCTAGGGGAATTCCCCTGGGCGTTGAAAAACCAAAACGGTATTTTTTCTAAAATAAGCTCTTTAGGGCATAGCGCTTGGTCGGCTAAAATGTTAGTACCCTATCCGACGTTGTACCATTAAGCAAAAAGAAATACAATACCTAGGGAAATACCCTAAAAATTACGACTTGTTTCAAAACCATGATTGTAACAGGCATGCCATATTGCGCCGACATCTCCAACAAGGAGTCGCCAAAACGGATTAAAACTGTTTGTTAGATTATCTAACAAACACCTAACTTTGATAACATTACTCAGATATGTAAAAACAGAAATTAATGCACTAAGCCCAGTGGAATTCCCCCGAAATAATGAAACTCAATCGGGCTGTTTTGGGAATTAACCTTCATTATACTACAGCGCGTGACAAGAAGCTTAAATTAAAACATTTGTGGTAAAATGTTCGAAAATCTCACACGCGTATTCTTTTTATAACTGCACATGGAAAAGAAGTTTGGTTTAATAACTATGGGACCCATGCGTTTATGCTTGCAGAAACAAACTACATACTCAGTGTATAAAATACAAAATGTGGTTAGGGACCCTGTAGCATGAATATATGGCATACAACAGGTGTTTTATAAATAGTGGTGGTTAAACACGTGGTTGACACTCTCTAGTAATAATCTACATTCGCCTTCAGGAGACGCATCATGTGACGGACGGGATGGGGCGTTTACCAACCGCGAAGGAGGGAGTTTTAGTACTCCTTTCTACCCCTTTGCTTACGTCAGTAACATGGCTTGCTTCTACTATATTAAAGCTCCACGGAATCACGTGGTGGCCCTCCGATTCACATACTTTCATACGCAAGGCCTCGACAGCGAAGGCGAGATGACTGACTACTTAACGGTATGGTGCTGTATCTAAGTGATTATTGGTACAAATACGAGAAATGCTGCGATTTCTATTGTGTTCTTTTCGCAACACATACGCAAGATAGTAATGTCTTTGTAAAAACGTACGGTTTATATATACAGACTTATATACAAAAACAGTCTTAGCCCAGACCCCTTCATGCAGTGATGGGGTTTAAAAGGTTCGCATGGGTTCGGTCGAACCCGTTCTTGGAACGTCGAGATAATCACGGATTCGATTCCTGCTTTTTACAGACATTATACCTTTTAGGGAACCAGTTGTTACTAAGTACGATACAAAAGAGAACCTGTTTTAAAATTTTGAATCCTATCACTGCCTTCATGGTTTCGAAACATAGACCCGTAAAAAAATGAAAACTACAATAGCAGTCACTGCGATTTTACAACAATTTAATTTCGATTATCACGACAAGTGCCTTGTAGATTATAGACGGACGTAAAAACAGCAACAAGAGGCAGCATTTTTTTGGAAACTTGGGTTCGTTTGAATACACATCTTCGGGAAATCGGGTTAATCTGCAAATGATAACAGACGACAGAGAAAATTATCCTGGGTTTAATGTTGAATACCAATGTAAGTCAACTTTTTTATTTAAATTAAAAAATGTTTTAAATTCAAAATATATACGTATATTTGGAAAAAATGAAAATATTTTTTCATTTTAATGAAATTTTTAAAGCAATGCAAAATTGCAATATTTTTAGTTGGTGAATATAGTGTAAGTATGGTGCGTAAAGTATAGTGTAGTAGCCGCCGGCTCTTTTTTCAGTTATCAATCTGGCAACACACTGCAAAAGGACCACCATCAAAGATGTTGTGACGTCATGTACGGGAGCCATTAATGACTACGTAACGACATGCCAAGTGCGATGCCGTGAAAACTTTGAAGCTTCAGTAGGTGCCGACACCCGTTGGCGATGTGCCGGAGGAGGCCAGTTCACTCAAAACGAGAAATGCTACGCACAAGCAGCGCTAGTGCAAGAGTGCGAGGACACGGACATGGTGAGGATTAAAGTCAAACAACCGATTTTCTCTAAAGCGTACAAACGTGCAGGTGGATTGTCCCTACACCATAGACGAAATCGTTGATTTTTATCGGAACAATCGTTTGCCGGATGACACAAGTGCTTCGAGCAATGAAATCGCGGACGAGGAGGCAGTCCTTAATACTGTTAACTCTCCTCTTAACTTAGGCCGGTCCCCCGGGTCTCCTGCTTACGTATGTAGATCCATTTACTGTAGGCAGCCCTACCGGTTCAAATGCGGAAGATGTAGAGGTAAAATTAACTTTCAGTCATTTATAAAGAACACATAAAATTTAATCAAATTTCCATGTGCAAGAAAATAAATATCTTAAAACTATATGTATTTTAATAAGAAAAAATAATAAACTCATCTTATTAAAGGAAAAAACAAAAGACTTGCGTGCATCACCTGCAGATACAGAACCAGATGCGGAAGTCCCCCACCTCCTTCCATCTTTGCCTAAATACTGGCTAAGTATGTGATAACCAGAAGGAAATCAACTTTATTTAAAGAAACAGTTTGTTGAATTGTATAATTAATGTGTTTATTAACAACATATATCAAATATACTAACCAACATGAAAATATGTGTTCCTTTTAAGACATTACATGATAAAAAGTACATACTTTAAATTAAAAAATTGCAACAACGATGTGAAAAAAATTGTTTAAAGGTAGGCCTATTATCAAAATTTCTTGATCATCTTAGAAAGGTATAGAAATTCTAAACATCAGTCACTTTCTTTTGCACCGGCGCGGGTAAGTGCATAAAGCAGCCACATTAATTGTAGGGCAATACCAGCCAAACTAGCTGCAATTACACCAATCAACCAATCAGGAGTAGAACAGTGTAATTTTGGACATGTGGTGTCTGGAATATGAGTAATGTCGTTTGGTCTCGTTGTGACATCATATCCGGGACTGTTGATTCTCGTGAAAATGTAAGGTGCGGCCTATAAAGAAAACGTTTATTTTTTCTGTTATGACGGTATGTTTAGATGTACACGTAGCCCACTGATAGGAGACTTGATGTATGTGAATATAATTTGTGCTGTCGAAATAGCCCCATTCAATAAAATTTACCTATAGTAACCATGATGGGATCCCTACGTTGTTTTCGAACTTCACGAGTTCACAAGGTGAAAGAATCAACTCAAAAACGACGTGCAAATTCCACACATTAAAGCGGATTTAAATAATAAAAACATTAAAAGTTCTTCATAAATAACGATATAAATGCACGATTGATTTTGTGCTTTAAATGCACGAAACAAATCGGCGTACTAGAAAAATATCTAAAAGCTTACCGCGGTTGGACACTTGATGTCGCTAACACCCCATGTCGTTTTTTTCTTTCCCTCCGGTTCCAGCTGCGGTGAAAAAGTGGACAACAATAAATATCCGCTTAATTGAACTATGATACCAACACAGCATATATATATGTGTGTAGATCTTCAATTAATTACATGTAGGCTGTATGAGGGAATGGTAAATGTGTATTTATGTTATTTCTCCACATGTTACTTGTTACTTCACAACAAAATGACCACCGGTTAGTCTAGCGGTTTAGTGCGACGCCTTTCAACCGAAAGGTTACAGGTTCAAAACTGGTCGCTAGCTAGTCGATTGTGGTCTTAGGTAAGGCACTGAACAGACATTGCCCGAACGCAGAGGATTAATGGGTTCTACCAAATTGAAGGAACGTATCTATCTTATACAGCACAATTGCTCCGGTAACCCGACAAGGGGCGCGAGGCGATCTGACGATTTCCCGTGTGTTAACCCCCTTGGTTTTTCCATTTACGGGCATAAACATGTATATCCTATCCTATATCTAATCCTTAGCTCCTACCATGTTGTTCCATAAATTTAAAGCGCCGAGTGCGTGTCCTTTCGAACTGAAATGGAAGCAATCTGGAGCAAAGAAGGTCGCGTCTACCTGGCCGTCCTGTGAAAAACAAAATATTAATAGCCAGTTGTATAGCCTATTTCCTTAAGTTAACGCATCGAGTTCTTAAAATCGTGCAGTGTTATTCTTTTGTCGAAATACGATGTGATTGTTAGACCCAATTCGAATAATACTTATCACAGACTATCTGCTTGAAGAAAGAAAGAAATGTTTCTTCACCACCATTTAATTAACAGAGCCATGTGGTTCGGTCGTGTGGCCGAATGGTTAACGCGACCGGCACATATACGGATTACAATATAAAAAAAACGGTCTTGGTGACGAGCCCATTGCTAGTTCGAAACCTAACCCGAAAAAAAACAAACAAAAAAAACAGTCATATGTGGTGCATACTTCTGTATGGGGCAGCACGGTATCTTGAAAGAAAGGTTGCACCACAACCGTGAAGTTGGGATTGGTGTCATATCGTCCGCTTGACACAAGTTCATTGATCAAATCCTGTATAACAGCTTGTGTTATCATTCCAGATACCATACAATATATTCCGTGCTATCTGTATTGCGTAAGTTTATTAGTCTTATTAAAAATATTAAACCATGTAGGGTCTACATATTCAACTTTTATTTTAGAAAATGCCGATCGGCAAAATAGTTTTGTCGATTGGCTACAAAAAAGATTTGCGGATCGGCGAAATAGTTTTCCCGATTTGAAAACATTTTTGTCGATTTGCAAAAGAGTTTTGTCGATTGGCTACAAAAAAAGATTTGCCGATCGGCAAAAGAGTTTTGCCGATTTGAAAACATTTTTGTCGATTTGAAAATATTTTTGTCGATTTGAAAATATTTTTGTCGATTATGAAATAGTTTTGTAGACTGAAATAAAATTTCCGTATTGCCCTTATGGGCCACCGTAAGATATATCACTCGGAATACTTTTACAGGTATTGGCGCCAAAAATCATGTTGGCGTGGCGTGCTTACACTTCCTTTCATTTATGTCAGTATTTTTGATACTTTAAGCTTTATATTTCAAAGTTTTAATTGAAAATGATGCTTTTTTGTGGTTGCGCAAATTAGTATTGCTGGCGTATTGCAAAATTTAGGTAAAAAAATGTAGGCGCAATAATCCGGCGTAAAGAAAACGAACTTTCCAACAGGGAGGTGAATACCACTGTGTTTTCAGTGGGTGTCTGGACCCTTTACGCGCTTACCTGATATTTCTGGTTGATTTCCTTAATCTCGTCTTGTATTGTGCTGTTTGATAATACCACATGTGGACAAGCCAATCTCTGTGCCAATTTGCAGATTCGCGATGTACCAAACCCATCGGAGACTTGGGGAAGCAGGTATATCTCCATAATCTGAATTATTTGGACGATTGCGCGCGGGACCTATATAAAATATACAGGTTATTGGGACAGCAGCTTTGTGAGTTAGGTTTTAAATTAAATAATCGTATTTATTTAAAACAGCTGTAATTTAGACCATTAGCATTTACCAAAGCTAAGTTAATTTGCTTAAAAAATAATTATTAAAAAATGCCTCGACCCGGGATTGAACCAGGGACCTTTAGATCTTCAGTCTAACGCTCTCCCGACTGAGCTATCGAGGCGCGCAATGTAAGCTGCACTAGTTTGGGTAGTAATCTAAGATAAGGTGGACTTTAAAAGATTAATCATTTATGAAATTTAGATAACAGTTTGATATAAAACAGCTTGTAACGATTTACACGATTTGTTTATTAATCTTACTTGTCAAAATATATTTTAACTCGAAAATGACAGGAAAATTATAGAAAACTGGAAAAAATACGTAAACGTATAAACCGTTCACAACGGGACAACTAAAAACACTATCTAAAGATAACCCAAGTTTCAAATTACGATTGCAGAAAAGGGCAAACTTTGAGACGTGCAAAATGATGCACTTATATATATATTGTAATGCCGTTGATTGAATTTACGAACTAATACATTTATTTGCTTCCTTTAGCCGAAAGGTTGCAGGTACAAAACTGGTCGCTAGCTAGTCGGTTGTGTTCTTGGGCAAGACACTTAACGGAGATTGCCTGAATCCAGCGGATTATTAGGTTCTACCAAATTGAAGGAACATGTGAATCGTAGGCTACACAACACGTTGCAATATAGCTCCGGTACCCCAAAGGTCGGCGCGAGGTAATCTGACGATTGCCGGTGCGTTAACCCCCTTGGTTTTCCAATTCACTGGGATAAACATAAATTTACTTTCTTATTCCTTGTTATACTTAATATATATTAAAAAGAAAGCAGGAAAACCGACAAAATTACATCTACTAAATAACAAATAAATTAAACCGGAAAATTTGTTTTAAAGCTGGCAGATAGGAATCAATTATTATTGCCTACCTCCGCATGTAATATGTCAAGACCTTCCTTTACATTGTCCCTGTATGTTTCTGCAGAAGCTCCAATGGGGTCACGGTCTAATGCACACAGGTCGTTCCCTCCGATAAACATTGAGATTACTTTCCAGTCGTTTTCGAAATTTGTTCTCTGGCGAAGTTGTATTTACTTTGTGCGTTGATTTAATAAAATACAATTTACCGAGTCATTTTTCATCCGATTTACGAGATCACGCGCTTGATCGGGCATGTCCCTGAAAAATAAATTAAATTTACATAACAGTGTCGTTAATAGGCTTAAGTAAACTAATAAAAGAATAACATAGTATTGCAAATACTGCAAAAAAGCTTTTATCACATGGACTGTGCTCATATGCAGGTAGACCATTGGGTTTTTGAGGTATTATCAGGCCCACAATGATAATCTATACGGCGACTTACTTGGCTCGTGCTCCAGGCACAGCGACGTTAAACCAATCTTCTTCACGAGTTTGATAACCTACTCCATTTCCAAGGCCATATCCCTTAACTTTGGGATTGAATTTTCTGAGAATATCTGCATAAGTAAAATAAAATCTTCAATACAGTATTATCGGATAGTCTACCCACTGTTAACTAAACGTGTTTTGGACTGCTAATCGCATTATAAAGTAGTCATATTACCGGAGGTGTTACATTATGTTATGCATGTTGAAAACTAACAAGTACACTAAGCGGCCTTATAGCGAGGGCGGATTAAAACATTTACTTCTTGGTTGACGTTACAACTCATTAAAACTATTACTGCATTACTAGAAGGACAGGGGGACATTCATGTTTATTCCCGTGAATGGGAAAACCAAGGAAGTTAACACACGGGAAATTGTTCACACGTTCCTTCAATTTCGTAGCACCCATTAATCCGCTGGGTTCAGGCAATGTCCGTTAAGTGCCTTGCCCAAGGAAACAGACGGCTAGCTTGCGACCAGTTTCGAACCTTTCACCTTTCGGTTGAACGGCGTCGCACTAAACCACCGGACTAACCGGTCGGACAAAGACTTAAACTAGTACGGTCGTGTGGCCGAATGGTTAACCCGGCCAATACACAACACCGACTCTTATACAAACAAAACGGTCCTGGTAACAAGCTTTAAGCTTTAATCGTGGGTTTAAAACTCGCTAAAATAAAGACTTAAACCAGACTTACCCCGACTAGAAACTATAGTAAATATAAACTTACTAGTGATTGTAATTGATGTGTTTAAAGTCTCCTCCCCTCCTGACGTCCACGAAATTCCTCGATATTGAATTGCGATTCCAGCAATAGTGTTAGCGCCAGCTCCTGTAGCCGCCTATCATGTACGTTTTAAACCGAATCAACACACACAAGCGCGGGTGTACTAACAGACTAAGAGCTACTTTCAAGATATATAAGCCGACCTACCGTTATAGAATCTCCCATTGCGCCAACAACATCAATATCTTGTGGTCGAAGCGAATGCACTGCAAACATACAGTATTTAGTCATGTCGTCTAGTTTATATTGTATCCCATCTATTAGCCCCGGGGTTGTGGAATCGAAACCAGCAGCATTTGTTACAGTAGGCTATTTAAGGTAAAACAGGAGAAAAAACCTTTGGTTCGTCCAGTCGGGCTGTCAATGTGACAAAGTGCGTCTAACCACTTGCGGAAAAGTTATATGTTATTCAACGAAATATCTTATTTTAACGACTACTAGGGCGTTTACATCCGGGTGGATAAATGTTTGAAGCTTACCTCATGTTCGATAAATCAGTAGCCTACTTAAATCAGTTGAAATGTTTTAATCGTATACAAAACGGTAAACCCCCAAAAATACAAAAAAAAGGTTCTTGGACGGTTACCATTGTCTCAAAACACTTCTTTGACTACTATCTACAGAAATAATCAGATCCTATTCACTAGTATATTTTATTCTTTCCTGTCCGAAGTTTCTTACCTGGGGATTTCCCATGAGGTAAAGCATAGTGAAGAGGGAATTTACGTTTATCCCCTTGAATGGAAAGAAATGCAAGGCAACAGTGTTCTACGGATAACCGTCATATCTCACACAGCGCCGAGTTACCCGAACTATAGCAATATGTTGTATATATTTGAGACGTTTCTTTAGTTTTATATAAACACAATAATCAACTGGTGCCCGACAATGCTTTGCTTAGTTCCTTGCCAAAGGACATAAACGACTGGCTACTGGCTAGTGATCAGTTTCGATTCTACAACCCTTTGACTGAAAAGTGAAACTCTATTCTACCAAGTTTTACAAGGGTGTAGGTTGTAGACTTAGGCTTACTTACTCATATTTTAGAAATAGTAGGACTACAAAAGAAAAGAATATTTCAATTTACACTTTCTTTTTTAGAACAAATAATCTCGGGGTAAAGATTATGTTTCTAGTTTTGTTTTATATGTTTCACTGTTAATTTTATGAACTGTATTGCTTGTTTTTCATAGTCTATTACCAGTATGGAAAGTACGGCAGCTGCACACTCGAGTTTTTTTTCCCTGCGTCTTTGCACACTTGGGTAATTTCACACACGCTCGCAAGCTGGCAGTATAAACATCGTATAATTTCCAACAAACCTGTAAACCTACCTCTGGACCTCGGGTAATTTACTGACAGTACGTTTTTTGTTACGTAGACAGATATATTAGCTGACGAACACGATAGATTTAGGAAAGAATAATACGTTTGTTTGAGATTTTTACAAAATAGTAATAAAAAGGAGATTTTTTGCACACTTGAAGTGTGCACTCTTGGACGTTTGCACACTGCACACTTAAATATTTGGCGTGTGCACACTCGAGATCTCGGCGAAAATTGACGTACTTTCCATACGGGGTCTATTATAATTCAAACAATCTTACCTGTTTTCATATCTGTCTGTGATTCAAAAGAGATATTAAAGAAATCCAAACCAGTTTTTTGGTAAACAGAGATCTCCGGCTCCTACAGTATAGTTGAAACTTATTAATGTTTTGCAAGGGGGATTAATTTAACATTAAAAGCGCAACCAAATTGCTAGGTGGTTTAATGCATCTTCTTTTAGGCGAAACATTAAACGTTCGAAACTGGGCGCTAGCTAGGCGGTTTATGGATTTGGTATCACACTTGGTAGACATTGTGCAACCCCAATGGATTATTCGGTTTTATTTAATTAAAGAAACGTCTCAAAGGAACTTTTTAATCATACACCACACACTACATTATCTCTTGTTTAAAGATGGTGGGTGTGAGCTTATTTGACAATTGCTTGTGTGAGAATTCTTGAAATATCTGGACTGTTAAAGAATTATTAGTATACTGCAGCATTAAGTACTAAAGAATTCATGGCCTTTTTTTTATGTCTTGAATAAAGGATCGTTAAGTCTTGTTTGGCTTGGTTTTTCTGATTAGGTGGTTTTCCTAAAGATCTTGCAAAATACACTTGATCACTGCTTTTCTAAATTAAATCTGTTGTGTAATTTGACAGTAAAAGAAATTGTGCTTCTTATATTAGGAGAGTATGAATCGACTGTTTTAAAAGTGGTACTGACACCCAATAAAATTTTGATACAAGCTGTTGGAAATTAGATTATTATTACACTTGGTACACCAGATGTATTTGTACATTGATTCACATCGAAGAAAAAGTTGTATAAAGCATGTTTGCATTTCATGTTAACTTACACTTTTTAATTAAATATTCTTTCTCAGTTTAATATTTCCCTCCATACAGCTTGAAAGAGGAAATAGGAAAATTTGCGAAAGTTTTCTTTATTAATTTGCTTTGAGTGGCAAAGGTAGGTAAATAACAAACCTGTATTTTAATATTATATTTTTTAGAGCCATGGTTGTTTTAATACATAACATGATTTTTTTATGTTTATTGTGTGAAATTTACAGTGTTTCATTGTTGATTGTGTTTTTTGGCTAATATTTACTGCATCAAAACATGCTGTTAGTGGTGTATGTCCTCTCAGCCATAAATTCGATAAACATATCATTTATATTCTGGCAGGTGAAGAAGTATTGTTAAAGAACTTATCAATGGTTATAATCTCATACCGAAGTCCCACAGTCTAGTTGATTAAGCTACTGCAGTGCACTGTATACTATTAACAAATTGCTACTGGTTTTGTTTAAATAATTGATCCACTGAGTAGAGTCGATGTATCCTGACTTGTTTAAGGACACAGATGACAATCTCATAGCAAGGATGGATCTCAAAACTTTTCTAGGAATGTGCCACTTAAATACTTTATTTTAATTACATAGAAAAGTATATTTAGTTTTTGTTTGAGATGTTCCTATGATTAAGATTTAATTTAACCTATAAATCCACTAGGTGAAGGCGATGTACGCTAAGTGCCCTGCTCAAGAACACAACTGACTACCCAGAAACCCTCAAAATCTCTTTTGGATTAAAGGCAACGTATTAACCTTTTAAGTTATATAGCTAGGCAGTATTGTGCAAAGCAGTACCCGTACCAATATGGAAATTTATTTCAGCAACTAGATCTCATTGGTTAGCTTAATGAGTAAGATTGGATGATTGAGGGATTCAAAGCAGCCACTGGCAAGACGTTTTTTTCTTTGAGGCAGGGCACTTTTTGGAAATAAAAACGAAAAACACAGTTCTATCTAAACTATAGAAATGTCTTAATTGAATGATTGCCCTTAGTATGATCAATTAAGCTTTTATATACACATATCTTCTTAATTTAATTTCTGCTTTGAAAAATCTGTTTTCTGTTTCAGAATATATACACTGCAAGTACAAAAACTTTGCCATGTCATATGACAAAATGCGTCAGATCTACACACACAAATTGCTGATAATGTAGATCCTGGCAAATATATACCAGGTATTGCAAATATATATATATATTTATATATTGACTTTAAATCCTAAAAACAAATGTGTAATTTCATTATCATTCATTAAATAGTGCGAAGCATTATTTAAAACTTTTGCGGTAAACAATGGAAATTTTTGAGATATTGAATTACCTTCAAAGAAAATTCTTTTGCTGAATTTTGTAGCTCTTGCATCTGTGTTTCCCATAACTCTTGGCTATCTATTATTGAGATTTAATAATAATATATTAATGATGGCCTTGGTAAATAAAAATATAGTACATTATATTTCTTTGCTTTGGTGTGGTTAAAGAAGAAAACACATTCATGGTATTATTATTTCAAAAAGCATTATGGTTGGAAAACTACCATGCAATATCACACCAAGTAATACGACGCCACTAAAATTTATACAAAAAAACATGATAACTAGGGCTGCGAAAAATTAACGGTTAACCACTGTTAACTGTTTTTATGGTTAACCGTCACGTCAAATTTTAACCGTTTAACCGTTTTTAACGTTACTTTACCGCCCACATTTAATTGGGCGTAATTGCGTTTTAATAATCTTCAAATATACATAACTCCATTCACACTTTGATTGTTTCATTATTACGTAATATAAGCAACCATTCACACGTCGATTGTTTGATTGTCAACGTAATATAAGCAACCATTCAGACGCTGATTGTTTAATTTTTAACTCAATATTACGCATTACAATTTAAAGTTATACTATGTGTCTTAAGGTGACGTTTAAAAACTATAAAGTAACGCATAAATAAGACCCGATAATGCCGGTATTCACGCGCGTTATTTCTTTGCTGCACTTTAAGGCTGCCTGAACTTTTTTTGCCAAAAACGGTGTCGATTTGACGGTAGTTTAAGGAAAATCGGTTAACGGTTAACCGATTATTTTTACATCAGTTAACCGTTTTTTTAAATTAACCGTTAATTCGCAGCCCTAATGATAACCCAATTATGTTTCCAATAGATACCAAATTTCTTCACCATCTTACCTTTTTCGGCAAACACTTTAGATATTGCCAGAACAAAAATCACAGCATGAAATAAAGACATCTTTATAAAAATATTTTTTTTTTTAAGCTTGCAATTTCTTTGATGACTGTCTAGCTTTATTTAACAAATTGATGTGCAGCCTTTATTTTATTGATATAAACAAAATCATTAATATAAATTAGAATAAAATTTTAAAAAATCATAGAATAAAAATCTTATTAGCTGTAACAATTTTCCTATGCTCGACACTGTTTTGTTTACCTCTTTGATTTGGGGTCCTTTAATGTTACTGCAGTCCCGAAATGTGAGATTTATGATCTTGACAGGTTTAGGATGATATAAGCTAGTTAATAAATAATAAATCTTTGCTGTTCTTATCCCTAATGTTGTCTCACAAACATTGCTTAAATGTGCCGCCAACATCAAAAACCACAAGTATTCTTGTTTGTCATTTCGGAAAGTTTACTTGTGTCTTGCAATGTCAATACAAAAGCATGTTTAACCACCCTTAAAGTGGTGCTTTATATCTGTCAAAGGCTAATTCGTTACAATCAGGAAATTAATATTACCTAATAATTATTAAAGTTCCAATTCACTCACAACTTTTTAAAGATTTTGGAGTGACAGGCATGCTTGTGACAATCATGATTCATAGACAAATTTTGATTTTTAGTGCACTTTTCAGGGTAATTGTTAATTTTCTTCTTTTTAAAATAACATTGATTCACTTTGGAGCACCATGTCAAGCGCTATGCCAGAAAATTGATAAATTTCTGAAAAATTCACAAAACATTTTAGCCAATGCATTCCTGGATGATGTTATCTAATAGTTCTCAAAGTTTTGAATGCGATTCAGTATCTCCTTTTGTGAGATGTTGTGGCAACATGGTATTCATGTCATATTAACAAATCTTAATTTTTTAGTGATTTTCAAGGGTAATTTTCTACTTATTTTTATTAAAAAAGCAGTGTTCAACGATTAATACTACACCAAATCTAGTTTAAATTGTAGCTTCTTGCAAGCGCAATGCCAAATAAAGATGAATTCCCTGACCTTACTAATGTTTTATTACATGCAAATGTTTACCATATAGTGCAATGATGGCATTGCTACATTTAGACTTGTTGGGTTAGTATGTTACTTTTCAGCCGAAAGGCGCATCCCTAAAAGTGTAAGATCATCAAAAACACATAAAGCATATGATCTAGTGCATTTCATTAGGGTGTTTTTATGGATATTACCTTATTTTAAACTTATGGATTGGCATACAAAAATGTTGTACCTCACATGTTATACCTTTATAGTTGCACTTGTTCTTGAAGATTAATCAATTACAAGTTGCTCAAAAGGGTGTTAACCCCTTAACCTGGATTTCTCATTCACTGGGATAAACATAAATATTCTATCATATCCTACACATCACTTTTTTCACATGTTTGTCTAATATTAAATGAATGGATATTTATTATTAAATCAAAAGTGATTTTTATAAAGCTATAGAAGTAGCATCCTCTAACTTTAGTTTAGTACGGTTAAAACAGTAAATAGAGAACTGTAAATGGTCAGTTATTTTATTATTTTATCACGCATTTTGCAGCAGTTAATGCACTGTACATTATACGGGCAGGGCTTGGCTGGATTATGGTAATTTGGCAAAGCAGGATAATCTTTACTTCGTATGATGATATTGACATGTAGATACTATTCCGCATGAGTTAATGACAATTAAAGTATTAAATAACTATGTGTGTGGCAAACACTACTGTAACTGCACCAATGCAGTTGCGTTTTTATGGTTCACTTATTTTGTCACCTTTGATTTCTATGAGTTGTCCTTGAGTCTTAGTTAACGTTTGCATTTTAAGTTCTTTTCATTTACGCTGCAATCAGGAACGCAGCCTGTTATTCTCTCCGTTTATTAAGGAAAACTACAAGGATTTTGGGACTAAATTTAATATTAAGGAACGGACGTGGTAATGTAAAGGTGTGTTATATTATTTGTTTTGATGGCTTATAATTTACGTTGTTTTTTCTTTTAGTAACCGCTAATAAATCAGAAGAAGTCCAGTGAGTCTACTCCATTACCGCGTGCCGTAACAGTTACTTTACAACGACGTCGGCGTTGATTATGTTCCAAGAAAACACGAAAGTGATGGAAACGTCGAGTGCGCCCGAGGTTAAATTAGATGATTCCAACGTGACCGTTCGACGGGAATCAAGGTTCGACAGAGACTTATCAGACGCGGAAAATTGTTTATTGTATTGTGTGGATAAGGTCACGGAATGTGCAATAGTGTCGGATGAACGAGCACCGATTCAACAAGCTGTGTCGGAGTTGTTTAAAGCCAAACGCAGTTTTAGATTGCTACACATGGAGAGAAAGGAAAAATGTTCCACGTCCCAGCAGGATAAGTGGTCGGAGAAAGCGTTGCATTTACAAGACCTGGTAAACGAAGCAACGTTGAAAGCCGAACGCGCACTGGATCGATTGCAACAATGGGACTCAGCGGATAAATCAAACCGGAGATCAATGGTAAGCGTCAACTACAACTTGCCTGTTAAAATCGAAGTGTTCAACGGTGATCCGCTTCTATTTCCGGCCGTGGGAAACCGCATTCACAGCTTTAGTCGATACACAAACAACCAGCGCTGCTCAAAAACTTAATCTTTTGCAACAGTTTTTAACAGGTGAACCAAGGTCGGTGGTTGACGGATTCTTCCTGCTGCAGTCGGACGAAGCGTATCAGGAAGCAAGAACCAAACTTAAAGAAAGGTATGGAAACAACAGTTTGGTCAGCAAATCATTCACCACCAAACTATATGCATGGCCCAGAATTCAAGCGACTGACGCTAAAGGTTTAAGGCGCTTTTCGGACTTCCTGAATCAAATCGTTGCCGCAAAAAGACAAATCCCCGAGTTAGGCGTGTTGGACTACGCCACGGAAAGTGCCAAAATCGTAGCCCTATTACCTCAGTTTATTTCTAATAGGTGGCGGGATGTGGTACTAGAGTATAAATTGGACAATAAAAACAACTACCCACCCTTTGAAAAATTAGCAGAGTTTATCGCTCTACAATCGGAACGGGAGAACATCCCTGAACTACAAGAAAATGGCTCCGCTTTAGACCGACGAGGAAACGCGTACAACAGATCGACGAGCTCCTTTCATATCCGATCAAGAGAAAGTACGGACAATCCCCAGAAGGTAACCCGGTCATATTTTTGCACATACTGTAACAGCAACACCCATGGTTTAAACGAATGTGATGCGTTTATGAAAATAAATTTGGCGGATAGACGGTACTTTTTACGAACGAGCGGACTTTGTTACGGATGTGGCTCCAGTAGAGAGCATATAGCAAGGAAATGCACTAACCGAGCAACGTGTACAATCTGCCGTAGATCACATCTAACCCCCTTGCATGTTCACGGTCTTTTTCAGTATTTTAGACGGACGATCAAACATGAAGAAGATCATAATAAAGGAAAAAACATTCCGATTAAAAAACAAGAAAGGACAGAAACAACCAAATGTTGTGAAACATGTGAATCATCAGCAAGTCCAGTCTGGGGGGATCTCACTGCAAGGAAGACTGAGCAACCGAGATTAGAAGAGAAAAAGAAAACTAGGGAAGAGATGAAGAGTTTATTTATAAAACCTGTTGTTGTTTTTCAGAATAAAGTTGACAAAGGAGCAGACCCAAAGTCCGTCCTCTGTGCTTTCTTCAAGCAAGGTTTGTGTGGGAAAGCGGACAAATGCAAATTCTCTCACGATTTGGCTGTGGAACACAAGGTGGAGAAAAGAAGTTTGTACGCGGATGGGAAAGGCGATGAATTAGATAATGACACAATGGTCAAGGTCAAATGGGTCGATAACAAGTTAAAGGAAGTAGTGGAAAAGAAACACGACGACAATAACAAATTAGCGACAAAAGCCGACATTTTTTGCAAGCATTTCATCCAAGCAGTAGAAGAGAAGAAATACAGATGGTTCTGGAGTTGTCCAAATGGAGGCTTTAACTGTATGTACAAACACGCGTTACAGCCAGGATTCGTGTTGAGAGGCGACAAACAAAGGTTGGATTCTCTTGTGAAGAAAATTTCTATTGAAGATTTGGAGGAAAAAGAGCGGGCAGCACAGGGACGCAGGAGAGTAACACTGACAAGCTTTTTGCCATGGAAAAAGAGGAAAAAAGAAGAAAAGATTAAATTGATGAAGTCTAATAAAGACTGTCGGAAACGAGATTACAAATCCGGGAAATATTTGGGAGCCAGACGAACGAGGGCACCCTCGGTCATAGACATGCCGATTTACAAACTTGTTTTTCTGATTAAAGGCAGCAGAACCGGGGATTCCCGAACGGGGAGCCTACGTTAAGGATCACTAACCAGAGGGATAAACGTTGTTTCGTACAAGGCGGTGTCTGATAATTTCGTTCAAACTTGTCGCCTGTACCATTTGCGTTTTTTTTGTATACTGAAAATTCCGTTTAAATTTTGGAGAGCCATGTAACTGCACCAATGCAGTTGCGTTTTTATGGTTCACTTATTTTGTCACCTTTGATTTCTATGAGTTGTCCTTGAGTCTTAGTTAACGTTTGCATTTTAAGTTCTTTTCATTTACGCTGCAATCAGGAACGCAGCCTGTTATTCTCTCCGTTTATTAAGGAAAACTACAAGGATTTTGGGACTAAATTTAATATTAAGGAACGGACGTGGTAATGTAAAGGTGTGTTATATTATTTGTTTTGATGGCTTATAATTTACGTTGTTTTTTCTTTTAGTAACCGCTAATAAATCAGAAGAAGTCCAGTGAGTCTACTCCATTACCGCGTGCCGTAACACTACAAAGCTACAAACATTGTAATTTTCAATTTTTAACGGCCACAATCTTTGTTTTATTAGAATATATGATATTACAGTTAATGAGTTATAATATTTAAAAGCTTTTACAAAATTACAATCAATACACCTGTTTCTCTTCAAATTTACATGTAACCATATCTTAATGAGTTGTTTAGATAGGTACAATTTTACATCATTCTACACTATAATTTCCGATGCATACCGGTCGCAAATTCGAAGCACGTATCTGCAAGTGATGCACTGTTCACGGTAACGCTTTACTGCAAACAAAATATGTACATTAGTTATTATTGTTTATTTTTACTTTAAAAATCAAAATCTCTATTGCTTATTTATCATTGCATTCCATATAAACACTTATTTCTTTATTGTTACAGTAATCTGTCTGGGACATGTAACATTCTGCAGCATGTGTATTATCTAATATTATATTATATTGGTATCACAGTTAACAGACCCTTCTATTCCACAACATATAATAAGATAGGATAGGATATTCATGTTTATCCCGGTGAATGGGAAAACCAAGGGGGTTAACACACAGGCAATCGTGAGATTACCTCGCGCCCACCGTTGGGTTACCAGAGCTATCACATTGTGTTGTGTATGATTCACACTTTCCTTCAATTTAGTAGAACCCATTACTCCGCTGAGTTCAGGAAATGTATGTTGAATGCCTTGCCCAAGGACACAACCGACTAGCTAGCAACCAGTTGGGAGGCTTAAACCTTTCGGTTGAAAGGAGTGGCACTAATCCATCAGACTAACCGGCCGGACTAATGTGATCAATTTACAACCAAGTGAGGTTTTC
>CH002950.1:1477836-1543775 GCA_000149265.1 Ciona savignyi
AACCGACTCGCTAGCGACCAAATTTAAACCCACAACCCTTCGGTTGAAAGGCGTCGCACTAAACCGCCAGACTAGGTAAAAACGCAATATTTGTTTGTTTAAACGTATTTATTTCTGCAGAAGTTTCGGACCCAGAAAAGGGATCAAACAGTCAGCACCGACCGCCAACTGACGAGATTGTACCAATATACCGACGTGATTCGCACTTGGAGGTACACGCTGGCTCCCACCGCTATCCAGGACGTGGCGTCTATTTGCTTAAATTCGATAACAGTTACTCGCTTTGGCGATCGAAGACTTTGTATTATCGCGTCTATTATACGAGATGATAACAAAAGTATTTCTAAAATACGCCAGAAGTCGACGATTGGTGGAGACAACAATTTTCACAACACTATCCCACAAAAGTTTTATTATATTCAACTTAAATTAACATATTATCCTGATTGTCAGCCTTAAAAACCTATTTTTGTGTAGTTTATTGTAAAATACTTCAAAAAGCATGGTATTTGTATTTATCAATGTTAAAAATTCGATAATGAGTTCACCCTACTAAAACAGCAATGCTCTCAAATACTACAATGCAACAACCGGACCCGCATTGCATTGTTTAAATTCATCATTCAATAGTAAGCGCTTATTGCTCATTATGCAGTGAAACGTGTGGTTGCAATGCATACTCATACGCTGTGATAAAGTCCACGTCGTTTACCGTTAGCTAACTGTATATATTTCATCATATACTGCTATTTTTAAATGTATTCCCAAAAAACCAGCTGCTGTATATCTTTTAGATGTCAAATTCAGCGGTGCAAAGAAAATAGCTGTTTCAGCCCAAATATATTGCTGTATTTAATATTTATCTTACCATATCTTTCTAACGTTTTCCTAATTATCGTTGTGAGTCAAGATTGAAGCCCTGCATGTAATTAGGATTTAAACTACAAGTTTTATCTTCATGTACTGCGTTTGTTTTTAACCGGACCGAATCTCAGAATTCAGAAAGAACAGTAGGCAGTTTTTTGTATGTTTAGTTTATTTTTCCTCCTTAATTGTATTAAAGAAGAATAGCACAGTTATACACAAAAATGGAGTTAAGATAAAACGTCAAAACTATAGTAGTTCAAACACTGCAGTAAATACTCGCGGTGTAACGGGAAAAAATATTTGTTATACTCTCCACGAAGCAAAACAAATTGCAGCAAATTTATTTAGATCAAAATAAATGAAATTAATTCCCTAGTAATATTGTGCAAGCGCTAAGGGGTTCCGGCGTAAGGAGAATACAGTGAAAAAACAAAATGAAATTCCACCAGAGGTTAGAAACGGTTTAAAAACAACTTTAAAATGTATGGAATTATGATATAGTATTCCGGTATAGCGCATATGCTTCTCGTGTTTATTTCGAAGTGGTACATTTCTAAGTATATGTAATATATATATCGTAGGTATAGGGCATATGCTACTCGTGTTTATTCCGAAATGGTACAATTGGAATTTGACAAACCCAGTTTCAAAACATGTTACATTGTTTTGAATTTAGGATAGGGTATTCATATTTATCCCCATGAAGAGGAAAGCGTAACAGGTGTTATTACACGGGCAATCGTCAGATTACCCCGCAATTACGTAAGGGAGCGTGCGTTCTTACACAAATATTCTACAGTTTACCTCATGCCCAACGTCGGGTTGCCGAAACTATTGCGCCTACAATCTACTTTCTTGTGTTTGACTGTATATATATGCATAATGAGTAAATAGCACATTCATTTAGAAGAAATAGGGCAATATATCACCATAAACAAAACAAGCGTTGTTGGGTTTGTATTCGAACGGCATCATTTACTGACGCTTTGAGCTCAAACCGGTCATGAAATATTTAGAGGCATTGCGCGAGATGTCATCAGCAACCGAGTTCATCATTCTGTACAAACAACCATCGCAATGAGCACGCAATGTGTAAGCAAGAAACCCATAAAGCTAGCACCGATTTCTATAGGTAATGTAAACGAATTTACAGAGTTATGTTAATCTGTAAGACTACTGAGTTTTAGAAAAGCATACTATATAGCGTTAACAAACATATGGCCGTTGTTATGATAGGCCGGTATAACTTTGCTTTAAACATACGATATTTCTGTTATATTTTATAACCGATGTTGGTTTTCAGATGCCAAAAAATCTCTCCTTAGAACGGAACAAAAGTATTTACGGAAGAAAAGCCCGACAAGGTACGTAATGAATGAAGAGAAAATGGGTTGTAAACTTGAGGTATTTTAAGACAATGTTTTTGCCCAGGCTTCCTTCGTTAACAAATTGCACGATAAATATGACGTCATCGCCCACGTCATCTATGTCACCAGCACAGTCGCCATTGCGTCTGAAATCGTCCCTGCAAGCCATTGCCCCCGAAGAAATATCAAACAAGCCACCAAAACCGACGTCACCGGTCACGTGTCCTCTCCCACCGGTGACGTCGCCACAAGATAGAAAACATGACGTCACCCGTCGGGTGCAAACGCTAAGACGAATAAAGAAGCATTACAATGATATGTATAAGGCTGGGGAACTCAACTTGCTGCCGATACCTTTTAATTCAAAAGCATAGACATTAATTATTGCCGCTTTGTACAAATATATGAATGTTTAATTGTCGCTTTCTATAAAGTCCTTATCTTGTGTCGCTCGGTACCAAATCGGCTTAAACGGCAGATCGAAAAAAGCCTGAAAGGTGCAAGAACTTGAGTGTTTTTCGGTGAATCCCCCTTACGCAAAGAGATAACCCTAATAAAGCGGCGTTTGTATCTCAATAATCAAATTTACTTGATTTTTGGCTTCTGATCAGTTGTGTTTGTGTGTGGTGAGCGATGGATTTAGAATTCAGCGAAGTAGAAGAATCGCCACCTTTCAAACGTAAGCAAAACACATATCAGGGAGGATTGTAATTATGTGGACGCTAATATTGGATATTGTTAGTGCGGCTGCTTCATAAATCATATTAGTGCATTTTAACAAAATCTAGAGACAGTTTATACGCAGCAATATAAATTTCAGTTGAAAATAGCATTTATATTAGACAATAATATTCATTTAGAAAGAGGATTTCAAACTCCAGTGTGGCCGTTTCGACCTCGAAAATTTTCCTCCCCTTTCGTATCTGTTCCGAGATTACATTTTGATGATGCTAGTGACAGCTTAATCCAAGCCCGTGAGGATACATCATCCGCCTTGTTTGATTCTGGACTTGGATCCACGTTTGCGGATTACGAAGCTGAAAAGGGTCGCTTATGCCCGAGGTATTAATAAAACCCAAATGTTGTCAGTCTAGAAAACGTTTTTTCAGATCGTTTACATGATATATCAAATGCAGTATAGGATAGGATAATTATGTTTATCCCTTTGAATGGGAAAACCAAGGGGGTTACCACACGGGCAATCATCAGATTACCTCGCGCCCACCGTCGGGTTACCGGGGATATTGCAGTGTGTTGTATATGATAGACACGTTTCTTCAATTTGGTAACCCAATTAATCCACTGGGTTCAGGCAATGTCCGTAAACGTTAGGTGGCTTGCCCAAGGACCCAACCGAATAGCTAGCGATTAGTTTCCAAACCTTTGGGTTGAAAGCCGTCTCACCAAACCACAAGACAAACCCGTCGAACAAATGTTAACGATTTATCTCTTACTTCAGGTATCACAACGATGGAATATGTGATTTGGGCCGAAACTGTCCATTAACTCACGAGGAAAAGCGACCGACAGAACGAATTTTGACTTCCAGCTTCGATCCGAATGCTCCTGAGTTTGTTCCCCGACCACGCCGCCCCCCTCCTCCCACATGGAGCACAGACGACGACAACATAATGAAGTCCGATGCTGGGACTGATGACGAGTTGGCACGTGACCTCACTAAACTTGCGCTACATATGAAGAAGAATTTCACACCTCGTGGACTTCATTCCAATGAGATTAAAGAAACTGACCAACAAAACCGTTTTCGTTCGAAAGGCGTTAAAGACTTAAAGAGCCCTCGGTAAGCTTAGGATAGGATAGGATATTAATGTTTATCCCCGTGAATGGGAAAATCAAGGGGGTTCACACACGAGCAATCGTCAGATCACCTTGCGCCCACCGTCGGGTTATCGTAGCTATTTCAGTGTGTTGTATAATATGATAGACACGTTCCTTCAATTTGGTAGAGCCCATATTAATCCGCTGGGTTGCTTAATAGGAAAAAATTGCTTCTTTTTACTCCTTTATTTTGTTCTTTAAATTCGAGCCCCTTTACCTATGTACTTATATTGACACTTCAAATTCCAATAATAAAATTAATTAAATATAGTTCATCCCCTTTTTATATATTCTATACTCTCAGGCATCGCAAAGACATAAACTTAGCAGATTGTACCACACCTGTTGCCGGCATGGCCGACGAAAGTGAATTGGAACCAGATTACAGTTTAAGTGGTAAAGCTATTTTGAATATACCTGATTTGGCCGAGATTCTCAATTAGGTTAATTGTTTTGATCATTTTTCTTTTTCAGTTCACAACGACTCAAAACGTACAAATGTTTCTTCAAAGTTTAAAACAAAGCCGTGCACAACATTCTACACAATCGGATCTTGTCCTTATGGAAATAAATGCAACTTTTACCACAAAGAAGACGAGAAGAATTCCTTCAGGGTGAAAACCCGCTTGTGCAAATCCTGGAGTTCTGGTGGTGTTTGTGAGTATGGCGAGAGATGTGACTTTGCCCACGGTAGGTTAACATGCAAACACGGTGTTTTCCATTTATTCTACACGTTTGTCATTGTTCATATTTTACACTAAAGAATATTGATAAAACCTTTTCTGCAATTTAGTCCCCGAGTGTTTATAAATGTTTCTTTATGGACTTGCTGGTCGTCATCTAAAAACCGGCGTGATCAAAACCCTTTATCTTTGGTAAACAACACCATTATATTGCCCTTACAGCATATCTATGCAATGTTTGGATGGGTAACTAGGTATAAATTAGTTTTTGCAAGCTGAAACAACGATTTGAACTATGTATGTTTATGCTGTATACCATGTGTAATTTTGACTATAGGTAATCAAGAACTAAACGTTTTTACTTGCAGAAACATATAGCGTAGGCTTAATTGTCGAAATTGGAATACTGGTTTAGATGTGGTTGAAGTCTTACACGTAAATTGCCAAATTAACTACTCACTTTTTTGCATATTTATGTTGTTTAATAATCTTTAATGAAGTATCATTTTTGCAATATTGCCTTTGTACTTTACTTTTTTACGTTCAGGAAGTGAAGAACTAGTTGTCAAATTCAAGACACGAATGTGCAAAATTTTCCAAGCAATCGGCAAATGTCCATATGGGGACCAGTGCACCTTCGCTCACTTCGAGCGGGAGAAGCGCAAAGACATTTCTACCGTCTACAAGTTTAAAACTGAGCTTTGTCAACTGTGAGTTTTATGTTTGACATTCTAGCCCCATTTTTTTAAATACAAATTTGTTGTTTCTGCTTGAATTGTATTAATAATGAATTTTTATGTACAGCATGTGTTTAAGCCAATTTTAAGTAAGTAATGCGCTTCAAAAGTCTTATTCAAATAAAAAGAGCCTTAATTAATTAACTAATAACATTGCCCGCCTTTAGGTGGTTAAACAACAAATGCATTTATGGGCCAGCCTGTCACTTTGCACACGGCATTGATGAGATGAACAACTTTATAGATGCGTATGAAGAATGATGGAATTTGCCATAGTTAGCTATGTTTTTTATTGATTACCTGTCTAAGTTCACTACAAAAGTGTTTTGATTTTTTTGCGTGCTTTGTTTTTCTATTGATTACCGTCAAAGTTCACTACAAAACTGTTTTGAGTTTTTTGCGTGCTTGTTACATAAAACTATGTCCTCGGTTGTGAGGTTTTTTATTTTCACATTTGATCACTATTTTCAATATCAAAGTTTACGAACACATTTTTTTTGTTTCACCCACTTTCTGGGACTGTGTCTGTTTGCACCACGTTTTCAAATATTTCTTTTTACTTAATTTTGGTTTACGTTTTCATTTACAATATTTTGTAATACATTTTTAAATAAAATATTTTTTGGTTGAATATAGAATAAGAACGTTTCTATTCCAAATAGGCTTACGTAACATGCCTAAATTAAGTGTGCTTGTTGTAAGCATTAATTGTAAGTTTGTACTTTTTCGTTTCGTTGCATTGTAACATACATCGCACATTAAAAAAACCTTTGTTTATTGTGTGATGTGTCATTTGATAAACCGGAGTTCTACCCAAGAAATTTAAAACTATCGGGGCTTTAAGTTAATAAAATACACACAAGAGAGGAAAAACACAAGAGACAGTCGTCAGTACGCCGTGCCGTCGGTTTATCGGAGTTATTACTGTTTGTTGCATATGAGTTAGAAGTTTCTATACTTTTTAGTTCAGCCCATTAATCCACTTAGTATCTTGCCTTATACCATGTGGCTAATAATAATTTAACAACTTTGTATCAGCTGAAGTCGGTGCCGAACTGACCGATACGAAACGATAATAAAACAACCTGACTAAGCTAACCTAATGTTTCCTAACACGCGGTTATTACTTTACTTCATTTAAATATTATTGCGTACGAAACTTGAACCTGCTACCTTTTTACCAAGAAATAATTTGGACCTATTTTAACCGGAGATATATAAACATCTCCGTTTTAACTACTATGCTATTTTGGCGGGAAACTTAAATATTGTTTGTCGCTAATGTATCAATGACTCCGAATGTTGATATTTAGATCTTATCGGCCGTAATCATAATGAGCGACATGTTAACTGTACCTGGGTATTTTTATGCTTTTACTGCTATAGTTAATATACGCCATAATTTACCTAAAAATATATAACAATTTTACCAAGTTTTATTAGGATTGTTGCGATCTTACAACGACCATGGTTACGATCTTAAATAAACATCCTGAGGCTGGACTTTAATGTACAACTTACGTTTAGCATAAATACGTTAAAGGGGATGTCCCCATCAGTTTGACAGTTGTTGGGACGTTGGGTTCATCCCTTCTTTTTAGTTTCGTTAGCACTAGTAAATGAAAGGTTTTAACAAACCTTAGGACGTTATAGTATACATGAAAATACACGCCTTGGCAAGTCAAATTAAAATGTTATATCCTTTTACGCTTCTATTTTACCGCACACTCTTCTTCAGGGCTCTAAATCGTTTAGTCTTAATTAAATTTCGATTGCTAAATATTGTTCATTTACCTAGGTTTGGCGACCGCGTCCGCTATATTTATTAATTTATATCCTTTTTTTTACTGACGTGTTCTAACGACTGTTCGTTTTGCCATCTTTTCCCGTTCCTGTATCGTGATTATATTCGTTTGCCATTTTTAAAAACTGGAGCAAAAATGAATAAACTAAACTAAAAACTAAACTATTGATTAAACAGTAATATTCGATAAGCATATTCTAGTTCATGTCGTTCACCTTCACTTCATATCGCCTTCCGTATAGAATATCAGTCGGGCAATACTAAAACGAGGGAAGGAGGGAAATTAATCACTAAACTTACGAAATATAATTTAAACCCTTCCCTGAACACTAATCTCAACCCCAGAACTAACCGTAACTCCAACACCATGTTTAAAACTAACTCTAATTTCTTAAACTTCATTTTAATGTGCGGTTTTCCTCCTTTTAGTTTTCTCCTATTAGTCTTCAATATTTATAATCTTCCGATTCTTTTGAACTATTAAAAGTGATGACTCGAAAATTAATTTTAGGTCAAGCTACAAATTCAATGATGTTAAAATGGTATAGTGATAAGTTTCTCAGCATTTCTTTAGTTTTAAACTAAACGCCGCAAGGGTAGGTTATTGATTAGTAAAAATGACTGTAGTTCCATATTTTTCCTTATATTAGTAGCTTATAATCCTATTATACTACAGTGGAACCTCGCTTACCTAGGGGACCGTCATCAAGCGGTCGCATTAAGCGGGGTGGTCGTGTTAGCGAATTTTGATTTGGAGAAAGTTGTCATCATATGCAGCCAAAACGTCTTGCGGTTTTTACTAACTTTTTAGTTTTATTATTTTAGCAAAGATCAACTTGTGAAAAGATAAACTGGGTTATCCAGTATTGACAACCACCTCTTAAATAATTCAAAACACCATTTGCATTAAAATGGACAAATCTGACACAGAAGGGTGGCCGGTGGTGATAACTTTAACAATAAAGTAACAAAGGTTGGTCAAATAGAATGTAATATGGGTCAATATAAATAACATCATCAATGTCAATTGAAAACCCAACTATCGGTTTTACTAGATTCTTTTGGTTCAACTTTACCCACCGGTAATACTGTCAACTGAAAACCCAACAATTATCTTAAAATATTTAAATTTAGCAGCAAATAATTTTAAATGATTTTCTGTTTTTAAAGTCTTGCAAGTCACTGTTATAGGTAATTTTTTTTATTGTAGATATTTGCATGGTTGCATTCAGAACTTGGAGAGGGCCATGTTCCAAGTATTGAAATCAATCCTGAAACAATCTTGGTTGTTGGTGAATTGATGGAGGCTGATAAACAAAAGAAAATATCCATTGCTGAGATGAAAAAGGCTAAAGAAAGAGAGGCCAGTGAATATAAAGCTGAAAGTATGTTTAAATCTATTTGATTATAATCTTTGGTTTATAAACCATGTGAACAAATCTGTATTCCAAATATTTAGATTATTTATTTCTAATAACTATTTTTTTTGTATTGAGGTGAAAGATTGGGGAAGATACTAAGCTCTGTTGGTCTTCATACTCAAAACATGTCACCTAAAATGGTAATGTTTTTGAAAACATTAAACGAGTGTGCAATGGAGCTTAATACATTAGTTCCAAACCAAGCTTGTATGACGGCGGCTCTAAGCGAGTTTTCACTCTCGTATGACAGAAAACTGTTAGATATTGCGGACAGGGAAAATCTGCTGGAAGATCTTTCTGATTACATTGCTGAGGCTCAAAAATTAAAAGAAAAGCTACTTTTGTAAGTTAATTTACAATTTAATTAATTATATACTGTTTCTTTTTATCATTTTACGGTTTGTAGTCCTTTAACTACAATGCAAATAACGTCAAGCCAAATTTTACACCCACGCAATAATTTTAAATCTTAAAATTAATTGTTATAGGCAAAATTGTTATAACAAGCATATATATAAATATATATCTAGAAAGTTTAATGAGCTGGAAGCTAGCTTGCCGGAAGAATGGAGAAATGCTGAATTCCGTAAAAAACGGGCAAAGTTGTACAAGAAAAAAAAGGCTGAATACCTGCAAACAATTCATAAGTAAGACAACAATACATAGACTTTGCCTAATTTACATATATATTATATAATCCATACTAATAAATAGATATTTCTTTCGTTTTTTTAACTGATATTTTGTGTCGCAATTGTGTTAAAAACACTGATATTTTTTTCATTTTTTAGAAATGTGCTCTGTATTTGTGTTCACAATTGTGTTATTTTTGTTATCAAATTATAATTCTTTTTTTCACAGGCTCAGTCAAGATATTAATACTGCAGGTTTTTGCCATGAAATATCCCATGAAAACCTTGAGAAAAGAGGGAGTGAAATTCAAGATCTTTTAGAAAAGCTAAAACCCCTTCGTTTGCATCTTAATTCTTACCAAAATTTACCAACGGTAAGTACTGTTCATATCTTTTTAATACCTTTTTGACTGTAATTATAATAGGTCTAACTTTTTTTAACTGGTCGCTAGCTAGTCGCTTGTGTCCTTGCGCAAGGCACTTAACGCACATTGCCTGGACCCAGCAGATAAATGAGTTCTACTTAATTGAAGGAACGTGTGAATCATATACAACACACTGCAATAGCTTCGGTAGGCGCGAGGTGATCTAACGATTGCCTCGTCTGTTAATCCCCTTGGTTTTCCCATTAACAGCCCTGGTTTATCCCTGGATAAACATGAATATCCTATTCTAACTTTCCCTAACTAGATAATAAAATTAATTTATTACTATTCTATCATTATTTGCACATACTTTTATGTATGTTTATCACCCAGTTAGGATATGATGACATAAAATATCGAATTAACATACATATATTTAGGATTTAACAAAAGCACGGTTAAAACTCCATGAAGCGGCACATCAGCTTTCTGAAACAGAAGAAAATCTAAACGACACAATCATGGCTCTCAACCGATGAAACAAATGGTAACATTTTGCTAAATTTTTTAACCGGTCTTCTTAATAATTTTTTTAAAATTTATTTTAGTATTCTTTATTTATTGTTGGGTCACTTAATTGGTATTAAAAATAATGTGATTGCAATACACCATCTGAATTTCATATTTACATATTATAGTGTGTGGTATTCGACTGCTAGTACATGGTTCATATTTTTTCCAATTTTATGTGAATTCCATTTGTTGATTTGAGCACTATCATTGGTGACATTACTGGTGTCGGACATTCATCGTCAACATACAACTTGTATCTTAGCAACGTTTGAGCTATTACCGTCTTCAGTTCAGCCATAGCGAAGTTTTGACCTATGCAGTTTCTGCAATTGAATCAAAATTAGGATAGGATACATTATTGTCCGAAAGATAATTGTATGAAAGATAAGTCTGGTGGTTTAGTGCGTCGGCTTTCAGCTGAAGGATTGCAGGTAGGAAGAGCTAGCTAATTGATTGTGTCTTTGGGCAAGGCAGAAGGCACTTAACGAACATTGCCTGAACCCAGCGGATTATTGGATTCTACTAAATCAATGGATTCTACTAAATTAAACAAACATGTGAATCATACACAACACACTAAAATAGCTCTTGTAACCCAACAGTGGGAACGAGTTGATCTGACGATTGCCTGTCTGTCAACCCCCTTAGTTTTCCCATTCACGGGGATAAACATGAATATCCTATTTTTTACCAAGCTGTTGAATATGATTGAAACTTTTCTACTGTTTTTATTGAACCTTTAAATACACTAGGTTCGGATAAAGTCTGCTAAGTACCATGCCAAAGGACACAATCACAAAACTGATTAACCAGTTGGTGGTGTCTAACTGACCAAACAATTGCCAGATTACATCATGCCATCAGTCAAAACATCAAGCTATTGCAATGTAAATGTATCAGAGATAGTTTTATGGTTTTTGTTTATACAATTAAAAAAACAATGATTATTATAATTCTTAAAAGACTTGATTTTACCTGGGACCAGCTGAAAATGGAATGTAGGCATACGGTGAACGTTTTGAACAGTTTTCAGCAGAGAATCGCATCGGATTAAAAACCTGCCACAAAATTTAAGGATTTTTATTTATATATAGGATAGGATATTCATGTTTTCCCGTGGATGGGAGAACCAAGAGGGTTAACAGACGGGCAATCTTCAGATTACCTCGCGCCCATCGTCGGGTTACCAGAGCTATTGCAGTATGTTGTATATGATATACACGTTCTTTCAATTTGGTAAAACCCATTTATCCACTGTCGCTAGCGACCAGTTTTGAACCTGCAACCTTTCGGTTGAAAGGCATCGCACTAAACCGCCAGACTAACCGGTCGGACAAATATATGTAATAAACAAATTTATTGTTTATAACTCTTAGTTAAATTTTACACAATGATCACTTACTTGCGGATCATCCCACAGCTGTTCATTACGGTGTACGTTCATTATTGGGATGGCCATGTTGCAGGGAGCTTCAACTTTTCTACCACATCCCTCTTTTGTGTCGAGCTATGGCGAAGTGTATTTGCATTAAACGATGTCCTCAACTGAGTTTAGTTTAGTTTTTTTTTCCACAATAAAAACATGAACAGGACCTTTGATAAAAATTTGGAAAACGGCAAACGATAGTCGTTAGAACACGTCTAAAAACCAATAAATTATTAAATGTTGGTATAATTGGACGTGGCCGATAAACCCACATAAAAAATAAATAAAATAAAAATGTAAAAATAAATGTTTATAAAAACACTATTACACTAAGCCTCGGAAAATAAAGTATGCGATAAAACTTCCTCACTTACTGGTACATCTTCCATGCAGTGTTGGTCAGCGCCAAAACCTCGTGGGAATTGTATTGCATGTTGCGTTCTTCGTGCAATGGCAAATACAGGTGGATAGAGCCTCAAAACTTCTTTTATAAACATTGTAACAAACGGTAGTTTTGACAGGTCTTGCCTGGTGTTAAAGTATATACACGCTAGGTTAAGATAGGATATTCATGTTTATCCCCGTGGACGGGAATTCAAAGAGGGTTAACACACGGGCAATCGTCAGATCACCTCGCGCCCACCGTCGCACTTAACTGACAGTCCAACCGGCCGGACGGAAATGCGCATAGGCCTCACCAGCAGTTGTGCAAGATTTTTCTCAACGATGGCTTTTATCGTTACAGGCAAACATGTATATTGACGCTGGGGAATTTATTTTTCTTGTGACCATGCCTTATTGCGTGCTCAATGCTTAGCCTAGCAAATACAACTCTTACCAGTTTAGACTAGTTTTGGTGCCCAACACTTCTTTGATTTCACGCCTACACGTTTCTTGGTGTTCCGTGTTTGTTGCAAGGCAGTAAAACGACCAGGCAATTCCACTTGCAGTTGTATCGTGCCCTTCGAATAAGAAAGTGTCGACTTCGTCCCTGATCTCGCGCTCAGTTAATCCTTTTCCATCTTCGTCCTACAAGTTTAGTTTATTTTTTGTTTTCATAATAAAAACACAAAGCAGGACCTCTGATAAAAATTTGGAAAACTATTTGTTTCAAAATATGATGTCATAATACACTGTGGAATGTAAGGGTTCGAACAGACTATAGTCTGTTTTAAGCGCTATAGCGCTTAATTTTTAAGGAGTCGCTCAAAATTGAAGTCCCTGTCAGGTAATAAACACCCAGTTATAGCTGCAACCTAATTGTAGACACAGAATCTTGTTTAAAATAAAGGACATAAGCCCCCGTATGAACTATTATTGTTTTCCATGGACGTAGCCTATAAAAATAAAATAAAACTTTACCCGGGTCAATAATAGAATGTCCAAAAAATCCAAGTGCTTTCCCTCAGATTTTCGATGTGCTGCGATTTTCTCTGAGTCGCTCTTATCATCCTCGTTCAAATGCTGGAGCAGAACACTTCGGTTGGAAAACTGCCGTTCGCAAATCACCTGAAAATCAACATACCACCAATTGTATATATATATATATATATATAGATACAGTTGAAATCCAAGTGTAGTTCTATAAATTTGCTGGACAAAATAAAGTGACCTGATAGCAGTGTGTTACAATCGCTTTTGGGTTAGGGAACTCAGCCGAAGAAATGAAAAGTGTGCGGCTTTTGGGGAATCGCATTGCATTTTAGTTTAACTAATTTCAGCGAGGTATTAAAAGACAAAATAAATACGGAAATGCAGCTTAATTGATATGGCAACTTGTAATTTCTAAAAGCTCTATATTGGTCATATTTAACAGTACAGAAGTGTATGGTTGGTCATTGATGTCATATTTCAGCAAAAACAGCGCGCTGATAATTTTTGTACGTGCACCAAATAAAACAGTATACGCTGGTAAGTTTTATCTGGTCAAGAGGGTCAAAATTCGATCGTTTACGTTATGGCGTTATTGTGTAGCAAAATTAAATGCACGTAACTAAATTATCAGCTATCTTTGAATTTGTGCTGGGCTCGTCACTAAAACCGTTACGTGGAAATCGAATCAGTAGCTAGAACCATTATACGACACAGCCTTATTATTGAAGTATGACACCGATGGCTAACCGTACAAGTGAAAAGCTCTGCAGTAGAGCAATCTAACCAAAGTGCAATTTTCCCACATTCTTTTTAATTATTTAAATACCGAAACAACCCAAAACGTTAGATTAATTATTAACTTAAGGTATGCTGCGGAGCCGTATGGAGTTTTACCTTTTCGTCAAAATCGTGGATGTATTTGGCAGCTTCTTTAAATTGTCGCCCGCTTTTTGTAATGCCAAATATCCAATCAATATGACAAAACGGATTGAATATTCGCTTCATTGCGATCGTTGTGAGAGTGTATATTGCACTGGTGTATTCATTGCTTTTCCTTAATGTAAAGTACATAAACAGTAGGTTTATTTGAATAACCCTAAAGACTTGTGAAATTACATTACATTAAGTTTACATGTAATAGCTGTTCGACGTAGCCTACGCACTAAAGTCTATATATCTCAGCTTGTCACTATTATAGGTGAGGCAAATGATTAAATAATATAGGTTAATAATTTACCCTTCTAACTGGCAATCAGTTTCGCACGAAATGGCGCATTGCATCATGCTATCTAATGTCATTCTGCTAATAGGTGAAGAAACTTCAACCATATTACCATCGCATTTGTCCGTCCATTTATCCAGCATAGTATTGCAACAAGATTCAAACACTTTAGAATACCTGTTGGTTGCAAATAATTGATAATCCCAAGATTACTTGTTTTATGTCTTCGCACATTTACTTAACTGTTTTAAGATTTCAAAGTGAAAAGCCTTGGTCAAAAGATGCCGATTTCGACGCCATTTTTTTCCATGACTGACCAACAAGCCATCACCAATCCAAGGTTTAATAAATCTATATGCTAGGTTGTCCTTTGGTTCTGAAGTTTCGTTTTAAATGTTACAGCGAGGTTATTATACTTGGAATCTGTGTAGAGTGTAATTGAACACCACAACGTACCTTCGACAGTCAGTAAAGGCCGAATGACATGTGGATGGATTAGCATCAAATAGGGTATTACTGGGCCGATCCATGCCATACCCATCTTGGGATACATCTTGGTTTGTTCGCAAGTCTTCAAAATGCTTTCTTGGTTCGGCTTCAACTGCGTTTAGGATTCTAACTGGTTATTACTGATGCATAGTGTATAGAAAGACTGTGTTACCAGGTGCAGGTGACCAAAGAGCCAGTGGGGCTTTGGTCCATCGATTTCCTCGGTTAATGCCTTACTCCTCCTCAATTCGGAAAGATGTGGAATGAGTAATTTTCCGATTTCATTGACCACTAGAAAAGTCAGGCAGGAAAAGACCACAACAGAAAATGTGCTGAAAAAATACCCCAGACTGTCCAAGTATAACATTGCTTTGTATCTATAATTCTACAAAAGCGTGATTGGGAAGAAGAAAGCTGACAATACTATTAAAGCTGCAAACACTATGTATACAAACGATACTGTGGTGAAACTTGCGTCTGCTACAGTCTAAGTCACTAGGCCAATACAAATAATGTTTACAAAGTGAGTAGGTATGTAGGCCAGCTAAGTTTGCTACTAGTTAATACTGAAAGCTGAAAATACGAAAATCAAATAAAGCACAATTGGGAGGGGTAGGTTAGTAACATGAATAAACTGAGAAAATACAAAATAATAAAGCGTCAAATGGTTGTGTAGCCGAATGGTTAAAGTGACCGATTTACTAATTAGTAATGGGTAATCGGTTTGGATAGGATAGACGGATATTCATGTTTATCCCCGTGAATGGGAAAACCTAGGGGGTTATAAAAAATGAGAGTTTATCAATTTTAACCCAACTAAAACCAGTGATCGATTTTCTTTATGCCAGATAATACCGGGAAGAAAATAAAAACAACTAAATAAAACTTTTTACAGATGTAAGCCAATATTTATTGGATGGAAGTGGCAAATTTAATATAAATCAAGTCAGCAAAACTCCTCTACAGAACCACAAATACAAGCAAGACAGTCGCTTTTACAAAATTTTGTTATTTTGGTAAATAGCCTTCTGACCAGTTGTCTTGTTGGTATTTGCGCCTATTGCTGAATCTACAACTATTACAAGCTGATGCAGTACAATACATACCGTTCAACTGATTGCTTAGACATGCCCAGAGCTGCGGCTCCAAGCAGGCGGCTACTTAAGGTCCGCATTCCATAACGCGCCTTCTGATACTGAAATAATCAAAAGAACTTACACGCAAAACGAAAGCAAGGCAGCTCGCCACGTATGTCATAATGTGGGAAGTATTATCGGAAACATTGGTGCGGATATTAAAGCCGATTGACAAGCCAGAGGAAAAGATGCATACAGCTGTGCATGCATTAAGGCTTATTTTAACAATTTAACAAAACTTAATATAGTGCGCAAAAAGATATTACACAAGCCGCGAATTCACTACAGGGCAGTCATCATGTCTTTAAGCTTGTATCAATTTTCTTATGCGCAAATGTAACAGTGTAATCCCTCCGTATTGTGTCTCTGATTATTAGCTGGCGCCTTGCATCCTTTTTAACATGAACTAATCAGTTGTATCACGTGTTTGCGCCTTTTCATTATACGTACGTGCCTTTGCCTTTTTGGCAGTCGTAATTTGCACGTACCAGTAAGCGGTGGTAACCTGCTATGGTTTTACTAATCAAATACAAGATTGGGCATAAACCACATGTCTGAAACGCCAACCCTAGAGTTGTTACACAAACAGTTTGTGGGCGCTTTTTGTTTTGCTGACCGGGGCGTTGGCTGAGCTTGCTCCAAAAGGCTGCCTTACGGTCTCTGGCGAGCTGCGCAGCGGAAACTCTATAAGTTTACTCTCCACAGAACGCCTACTAATTATTATAGTAGCCACGGTTTGTAAAGTCTTATCTCAAACTCGAAGTTTAACTCTTGATTCAGTTTAGCTGTATTCTGCGTCTCATTCAATATACAGTTGGGTTAATGCAAGGTATCTAGCCTGAAGTACGTTATACAGCTTTACGCAAGTTATCTACTCTGAAGTACGTTATACAGCATTACGCAAGTTATCTAGTCTGAGGCACGTTATTTTTTCCTGCATTTTGTTAACCTGTGATTGACCCACAATGCTATCGTAGCTAGCAGGGTGTTTTGTACAATAGTGTCGCTTGTTAATAAACTCCTTTATTATTGCTATAGTGCTTTGGCAAATCAGGCAAACTACATCTTGATTGTATTGCACAATGAAGTATTTTACACACCAATTATAATTATTGTTGAACTTGCGCCTTTCATAATCAACCTTCCTTTACTTACTGGTAGATATTTGAACTTTGTTAAGCTTTTTCGTATAATATCATGCACCCATAAACAAAGAACCACTGCCAGAACAACGTAGTTTCATACAATGCACATTATGCTGTAACAATAGGAGGTCGTCACAGTACTGTAGACGAAATTTAATAGCAGTGTGGCGTAGTCTTATACTGTAGTTAAAAATGCTAATGAAGCCGTTATAATTTAGAAAAACTTTTTAAATTAATAGGCTACGAAGTATGAAGTCTATGGCGGGCCACGTAAATAGGTACCGCGGGTCCGCGGGCCGTAGGCTGATTGCTGCAAACCTCTGCTGTATGGCATCAAAAAATTATAGGAGAGAGTTGTTTATGCGAAACGACAAATACTTTTTTCTTTTTTTGGAGGCCTATTCTTCTATTTTCAAACGGTAGAAGTTATAGCTCATATGGTACCACTACCAGTAGCGCGTCAAGCTGTCAGCCGAAAGGTGATGGATTTGAAACCAAATTCTGGCTATTCGGTGGTGTGCTTGGACTATGCACTTAGTTGCTTTTGCTTGAAACCGATAAAATAATGGGACAACACTAAAAGGAGAGATACTGCACACGCTATTTGTGTGAAAACTAGAAAATTATTTATAGCTTTAACCCCAACCCTAAACTCAACCCCAACACTAATCTCAACTCTAACCCCAACCCTAATCTCAAACTGAACACTAATCCTAACCCGACCATTAATCGACCAAAAGGGTCTTAAAGAGATAATCGTGGAAAAACTAGGCTTATTTATTTAAGTTGGATATAAATTTATAACGGCAATGTTCATATATATATAAAAAAATCACAATCAGACAACATACATTCAGGACCTGAAAGAGTCTTCACGGTAATTTACAGAAAACTCTGTATTCCGTTTCTTTTAAAAAATTCAAAGGCATTTGCGGTGAATTGCTGTTGGCCCAACTTCATCGTATTCATGTTTCTGCAGACAGGCTTTTGGAAATGAAGTCAATTCTGCGATGATGGAACCTCCTGTCCAAACTGTGTATTTTCTCTCGGGAGGAGCGATGGTTCTGACATTAATCGTGCTCGGCGCTCGTGTCGATATTTCCTTTCGTATTCTTTCCGAAAATCCTTAATTAAAATATTTTATATTTATCTTTCTTAATTCTAATTCATATTTATTATATTTTAACGACTCTGGTTTTTTTAACAAGCGCAGTTGTATATGATATTTATTTTTATTCATGGACATGGAAAAACGCGTCTTTGATTGACAGTTCGGCGTACTACAGCAGGTAAGCAATCTTGCCGGACTAAAGGGTTTAGTTGTTATGTTTTTCATTAATAAAGGGGTTTAGTTGTTGGTATTTTAGATAAAGTAGATGAATTATAAGTCGATAAGTTTTAAAATGTAAAGAAAGTCCAAGTTTTTAGAGTTCCGTTATAATCGGCAAAACTGTAATTAAGTTTTTAATAGGTGCGGTTGTAAAGGGTTCAGCTGTAATTGGTTACATTGTAGGGGTTTAGTTGTAAAGGATCTGTGTTATTAAAATAGCCGGTGACAAAAGATTTTTCTTATAAGTAGAGGTTAAGAAAAGAAAAAGTAGGTTCAGTTAGAGGTTAAGTTAAGAAAAAGTAGGTTCAGTTAAAAAGGCGTTCAATTGAAAAATCTCTATACATACCTGGAAATAAGGTTGAGCCTCCAGCAAGAACAATATTTGAATATAAAGATCGACGTGTATCAAGAGTGCATTTCGAAATAGAGTTGTACAGAATTTCATGTATCCCTGGACTGTTTATACCAAGAAGACTTGGCTGGAACAGGGCCTCGGGACATTGGAAAGCTTCTTTGTGTAATGTTATTGTCTGTAGGTGATAACACATGTCAATGTGGACACAGAAAATAAGAACTACAAAGAACCTTACCCGACCATCGGGAAGATTGTAATTTGTTTCTGCTGGTATATCAGAGGTGTTGTCGTGTTCAAAATCTGAACTTACAAAGCAAACGTTCTCCTTCATATTTTGAATGCTTATTCGTTCGGCTGCTCTTAAAACAACACCACAAGGTTTTTTTACCACTAACAATTTATGATATAAATAGCCACATATTGTAGAATTTTGCTCAAGGGCACACGATTGTCGTAATTTACTGATTAATGATCGGTGCTTTACCAAGCACTTATGGTGATGCTTTAAACTATGATACAGATTTAAAACACACATTCTTACCAGTTGTTAGAAACGTGTAACCTCTTTTGTTCAATTTTTGTGCTAAAAAATCGGTGACATCAAGACCTGCTATTTCGACCTTTTGAATAGCTTTCCGTATAAGGTACCCTTCATAGATGGGAACGCTATATGTGAGACCATCACCACTGTACAAAGCAACTCCAGTAGTAATGTCCCCAGAGTACAAAGAAAGCACAGCTTCCAAAGCAACGTGCAGACCACCAACATTAAAACTTTCGAACATAATTTCAGCCATCTTTTCACGATTCGCCTGAATTTCAAAACTGATCATATTCCGATGATTAAAAATAACGCAAATTCAGAATTAGAGTGTGTTATTCACGTTTAACCACCCAATTAAAAAGCCGTTTTTAAATAAAGCATTAAATTATTCGTTATATTTCTGCAGGCAAAGAAACGACACAACACGCTACAATAGCTCTGGTATAACCCGACAGTGGGCGCAAGGTGACCTGAAGATTGCCCGTGTGATAACCCCCTTGGTTTTCCCATTCATGGGGATAAACATGAATATCCTATATCTATATGCTATATATCCTACAATTGTAGACATTCTTTAAAAAAATCATAAAATTGGCCAATCCTATATTAATAGATCGACTAAAAACGAAGGAGCTTCATGATATTCCAAAACAACACGAAAAAACTTGTTTGAATATTCAGTTAGTGCATACATAATGCAGATAAGGCGAAGGGATCTCTTATTTAATACACGTTATAATGTTGTATTTTAATTTATTCTGGCTTTTAAATTGTGAGGATTTTTACAGATATAATGAGTTTCTTAATTTTTAAAATACTTGCAAAATTCAGTCTCGAGATTGACAAAATAAAAATGTCAAACCAAAAAATGCCGCTAAACGAGGGTCGTTTCTAAATTTTTGCAAATGCCGGTAATTTACCATAGTTTTTTTTAAATAACCGTGTCGTTGCAATAAAAACACATCAGTTAGTTTTTACCACTCGGCAAAGTAATAATTACTGTTTTGTTAAATAACTACACAATAAGCTGGCTTTTATTGTACCTTTGGGTTAAACGGAGTTTCCGTTAATAACACTTGGCGGTGATCAGGTTTAGTTTGCAGCTTCTCGTACAAAACATAACTCCAAAGCTTTTCCATTTCGTCAGAGTTAGTAATAATACCCCTCTCAATAGGACAGTTAATGTGATAAGAGATTCCACTTCTTTCGAGCGCTTCCTGCCCAATGTAGGCGCGGGGGTGGCTCATACCAACCATAACACCCTATAGATAAAAATGTGTCTTCTGTAAAGATTAGAGTCCGACTGCGGATTAATGGGTTCTATAAATTAAAAGAATAGGTGAATCATGCAATAACTGCGGTAACCCGACGGTGGGCGCGAGGTTATCTGAATATTGCCCGTGTGTTAACCTCCTTGGTTTTTCCATTCACCAGGATAAATTATTCTATCACTATCCTATAGTAGTAATCTACGTAAAACAATCTTTGGTTTATGTCACCAGTATACACTAGTAGATTATTTGACTTTGCCACGGAAAAAATAGTGTTTTTAGTTCAAATACCCAGATTACCGTATGTGGTGGTTGTCCCACTGCGCATGGAATTTCGAATCGTGGTTCATGTTCGCCACCGAAGCCAACTTTACAGGTGTTGGATCCATTATCAATGACAATTGCTGGGTCGTCGAGCTCCATGAAAGCGTGAACGCGTCACAATCTAACTAAACCTAAGGAACAGGAAATAAAACAAGCTTCAAAATGAATCATACTGACGGATCTAATGTTACTGTACTCTCCATAACTCTCTCCAAAGAATTTCTAATCCATTTTAAGCCCTAAATCGCTATGTTTATTAATCATTTGCCAATATTACACTCAGTTTACGAATTTATACCCAGTAATTTAGACGCAATTTAGATGAAAACTTCTATGTTGTAAGCCTACCAACACACCAAATACACATCACGCCACATTTATAATATGAGGGAAACATTCCACACTAAACACTCCAATAAAACTGTCCAAATTTCAAATAATCCATAACAGCTTTTTGATACTAGCTAGTCAAACACAGCGCATCGATAATACTTGTGACTTCCTTACTATACGGGTTGACTGAGTCTACTGACGTATTTGTAAGGAGATACATTGTCAGCCAATCAGGCAGAACCGCGGGTAAATAACATATTGCGTTTTTCTTGGAATTTTAAAGTACATAACTGAAGCAAAGTGATGTCATAATGCTCATTCTCGCCCAACTAGTTACTTAAGACACCGCATATTGCGATATAAACTGTGATTCATATAACTAACAATCTAGCTAGGTAATAGATATTGTTGTTTTAATTTAATAAACTTGCCTCTATTTAAATGCTGGCAGTTTAATGATATCTCAGTAGGAGAAACTTATACCTGTTGGTTAATATAATATCATGTACAACTGAGCTTGCCAGCGGCAACTTAACTTAACAGCGATACGTTGTATTCTATACCTATATACACAACATATGTTTACAAAACAACACTCTTATCTCATCACACCTTTAATTAAAAAATAATTTCATTTTAGTAGTTTATATTACACCGATTTATGCGGATTTACGATAGATCACAATCCGCCGGCTTTGTTAACTTTTACGATGTATTTTGCATCAAAACCTGTTACCTTACAAGCCTTTAGCACAACAATGTGTAACTGAATAGCAATATTTCAGGTGTTTTAGTACTGTGGACTTTAGCTTGTTGATTTAGTTCGTCCTCCTTTCAGCCGATCTATTATATTCAAGTCTGGACATTAGCTTGTTGGTTTTTTACCTTGGCGATGCAAACGCCACACTGCAATATCTGTGGTAACCGGCCCGTGAGCGCGAGGTAGTCCGGGATAATTCCTGTGTGCGTTAACTTTCGATTCACCTAATCTAACTATATACTATGTGGTAAATAAAAAAATACTGCTGTTTACCTCATCCCTAACATTTACATGTTCTAGGGGTCCAAATACATAATATTTTATTTCAGCTTCTACGAAATACTTAAATTGAATATAATTAATATTTGCTTCCTTTATACTTCATTTGTTACAGATAAATGCCAATTTTAGCCCAAATGAATGTAATGTTATTTATAGAGCTAGCGGTGTAGGACCTGAAAGAAACATGATCCTAACAGGATTATACCCAAATGTGCGTTAACTTTTTTAGACAAAAACAAATTGTTATGGTAGTTTTACATGACTGCTAAAGTTATGATTATTGTAATTAGAAGCATTTGCGGTGAACAATAGATGGGCCGGACTCGTCGTATTCTTGTTTGCTGATCCACATCTGTTGGAAGGTAGAGAGTGAAGCGAGAATGGATCCTCCAATCCAGACGGAGTATTTCCTCTCTGGTGGGGCGATGATCTTGATCTTCATGGTTGGTGGAGCAAGGGCGGTAATTTCCTTTTGCATTCTGTCGGCGATACCTGGATAAAACAAATTTTCAATATTATGATATTTAAGTTTGTACTACTTAATAGGCAGGAATGACAAAGTAATTTTACCAGGGAACATAGTAGAACCTCCGGAAAGCACGGTGTTGGCGTACAAATCTTTACGGATATCAACATCGCACTTCATGATGGAGTTGTAAGTAGTCTCGTGGATTCCAGAGGATTCCATACCAAGGAATGCTGGTTGCATAAGAGCCTCTGGGCAACGGAATCGTTCGTTTCCAATGGTAATAACCTATTGTGTAAGAGCTGGGTAAATTTCTGTGGCACGAATTTAGTTTTCTAACCAAACGTTTTAATTTACCTGCCCGTCAGGAAGTTCATAATTCTTCTCGAGGGAACTGCTGGTGGCAGCAAGTGTCATTTCTTGCTCAAAATCAAGAGCAACGTAACAAAGCTTCTCCTTGACGTCACGTACAATTTCACGTTCCGCTAGTTTGAAAATAAACTTATGTACCTTTGGTTCCTAACAAAAGAGCTGTTTAAATGGTTCTTACCGGTGGTGGTGAATGAATAACCTCTCTCGGTCAAGATCTTCATCAAATAATCGGTAAGATCTCGGCCAGCCAAATCAAGACGAAGGATGGCGTGGGGAAGGGCGTAACCTTCGTAGATGGGAACGGTGTGGGATACACCATCACCACTGTCGAAGACGATACCGGTGGTGCGACCAGAGGCGTACAGGGAAAGCACGGCTTGGATTGCGACGTACATAGCTGGGGAGTTGAAAGTCTCGAACATGATTTGGGTCATTTTTTCACGGTTAGCCTGTAAGCATATATGTGGATTAATTAAAGCAGATAACAATTCTTGCTTTTCAAGTATGTATTTAACAAACTTTGGGGTTGAGTGGGGCTTCGGTGAGAAGTACGGGGTGCTCTTCTGGGGCGACACGGAGTTCATTGTAGAAGGTGTGATGCCAGACCTTTTCCATATCGTCCCAGTTGGTCACAATACCGTGTTCAATTGGGTATTTAAGAGTAAGAATACCTCTCTTGCTCTGTGCTTCATCACCTACATAGCTGTCTTTTTGACCCATACCGACCATAACGCCCTGTGCAACAAAAAGTGTCAATCAAAGAAATTATCTTAAAAACCCAAGAATATAAGATTAATCAATAATTACCTGGTGACGGGGTCGTCCTACGATGGATGGAAAGACGGCACGTGGTGCGTCATCTCCGGCGAAACCGGCTTTGCACATACCGGATCCATTGTCGACTACGAGTGCAGCAACATCGTCATCCATATTGATGAGTTAAATTTGAAATATATACTTATCGCTTTTCTGTAACTGAAAAACAAAATTTAAGGTGAATGTTATTATTGTTTTAATGTCTACTGAGATTACAGCGCGTTGGTTAATACATTTTTCACGTCAACGAGCAACAGACTTACACTACAGAATTATTATAATTATATAACCACTAGATAACATTATGTTGGTTTATAAACTGACTTGGTGGTAAACATAGTGCAACAAACGCACTAATAATCTATTTCCAATGATCTAGTCTAATATAAGGTATATAAAAACTTGCTTCACAGTTATAGTCGCTCTTGGCCGATTTTAGACGAACTTGCATCAAACCCTGCCAAATATAATTGAACTAATTAGCGTTTGTTTGCTCTATTTTATTGTCTGTATCATTTCCGCTCCAATATACGAATCGTTTTTTTTAACGCTGTGAGTTACCATATATGGACACGCTGCTGCACCGGAAAAGGTGTGCACTTTGGTCTGCACCACCAGCAATGAACTGAGCAGTTGTTTTTGATTATGCAATGCATTTAAATGAAACGAAAAATGAACCCGTTAACTAAGTACTGATAGGAACATATAAAAATAAAGTTTAATCAAATATTTCATTGTAAACTAGAAGAAAATACATTTTTTATTTCACAAGGTCATTTCACGACGACTGAGCTGTTTTGTCGAAAAGTAATCTTCGAATGCCATTAATTAATAGCCCTAATACACTTTTTGGTTTAACCATATTTATTGGTGGGTGAAGTTGCAAGATCTTTTTTTGCTAATTATTACTATTTCTGCGTTTCACTGTAAATTGTTATTTCGCTTAGGTTTGGCGGCCGCGTCCGCTATATTTATTACATCATATCTTTTTTTTAATAACGTGTTTTAACGACTGTTCGTTTTGCCGTCTTTTCCTGTTCCTGTGTCGTAATTTGATTCGTTTGCCATTTTTGAATACTAGGGCAAAAAATAAATAAACTAAACTAAACTAAACTAAGTTTCGTCGCCCAATCATGTGTTTCGGGTCTCTTGAGTTAGTTTGACGTTGACACTTTTAGAATGTTATATATGGGGATGCAGCATTAAGCTTCGTACGATTGATTTTTGCAAAGTATTAATCAATTCAGTGAGTTTATAGTTCTACGTTTTGATATCAATAAATTTAAATTAATGTTTGTTTTATCTATTCCTAGTATCACAGAAAAGCGTCTTTTAAATAAACCAAGCAATAACAACCATAAACAGTTATTTAACAAGGAGAGCAGAAAATTTTGACCACGGCGCACCACGCATATCTTTGACCGCACCATATAAACAATATTTGATTAAATTTTACACGGAAATGGCTATCTCGTACTGGAGCTCCCAATCAAGGTGTAACATCTTTAAAGCCTGGTGTATTTGTCCAGTTTAATGTTTTCCAAATTTCTATTATGAACATTGTGACATACCTTCACTTAACAATTGATAATGTGTATTTACATGCTTCTTCTATATTCGTTTTTTTTCCACGATTCTTTTACCGATAGCATCTTTAAACTGCAAAAAAAACATACTTAATTACCGTACTGGGTATTGACCTGTGTTGAATCAGTCGGTCAGTCGTTTATTTAAAGGCTATTTATTATGTAGGCCTACTGTGTATTATTATGTCTAACTTTATAACAGAAAAAAACACAAGAACTGAATAAAGTAAAAGATACCATTTATCAAAGCTCACCAAGTGTAATATTTGTATGATAATGTACAGGCGCGTTTGAACTGCGCGAAAATTACGATTTTTTTGTTTATCCTTAGTTACTGAGCCAAGTTTTAAACCTATAATGGGCTCATAACCAGAACCGTTTTTGTATAAGAGTAGGTATATGTATCGGTCACCTTAACCGTTCGGCCACACGACCGTTCAAAAAATTCCGATTTAATTTGTTCATCCAAGTTATTTAATTTGGACACCTAGTGTTAAATGCTTGGCGTATCTACGTTGCACCAGTGCAGTTCTTACACAGTGATCTACTGGTTTAGATTGAAAGTCAAAGTAAACAGTGTTGTTTTTATTTTCACTTTATTTATTTTCATACTCTAATGCAGCGTTTCTTAAACTATGGGTCGCGAAAGGAATCTTGGTGGGTCGTGAAAAGTTATAGAAAGCTCTAATTAAATATACTGACTATTTCCTATACAAAAATCAAGGGGAAATTATCATAATTGTGACATCACACAATCTTGAATCGTGGCGTGATCTTCACCTGACTTTAGGTCATTGAACCCTTCGTCTCTTACACGGTTCCATGACAACTGAACCCCTTACAACTGAACCCCTTACAACTGAACCCTTACAACTGAACCCTTTACAACTGAACCCCTACAATTAAGCCCCTTACAACTGAACTGCTTTTAAATGAACCCCTTTAAACTGAACCCCTTTACAACTAAACCCATTTCAATTGAACCTCTTTACAACTGAACCCCATTTTCAATTAAAAGCGTTCGGTTAAAAGGGGTTCAGTTGTAAAGGGGTTTAGTTGTAGGGGCTCAGTTGTAAGGGGTTCAGTTGACTGGTCACCCTCTTACACATGTTACAACAACTATATATAAAGTTAAGTGGGTCGCCATAAATTGTGGTAATTATTAGTGGGTCCTAACTCTAAAAAGTTTGAGAACCACTGCTCTAATGACTGTTTTAATGCATTTCTTAAAAATTTCGGGTAAAGTGTCTAATCCAGTCCTGAGATATGTTCTTTTGGGAAATGGTTATTTATGGCAAACTAGTCAATCCACATCTACGACATATTATTTAACACATGTAAAAGTTTCGACAAAGTTTAATTTGTTCGTGTGTATATTTGGCGTTAAAATGGACAAATCAGTAATAAGTGGAGATGGATAAGATTCTTTTGCATTTTTACTCGTTTTAAAATTATATTATAATTTTGTCTGTAGTTATAATCTGGCTTATTTTCCTAGGTATACGGAATAATTATTTTTTAATGGTTTTTCTAATTTTTTTTAAGTTTCTTAACAGCATAATAAATCTGTTCGGCGCCAATAAATGCTAAACGACGCTTTTTTTCAGAAAAATCATTAATTCGCTTATATAGGTTTTATTACAATAATGCCTTGATGCAAATCTTGAACATGTCAGTTAGAAGAACTGAAAGTTTTTTTCTGATCAAGCCTTTCTTGCCGAAAACTTTCCAATTGGGAAACATCAAATATAGAGGGTCTTCACCGAGGCCAAATCACACATACAAGGAAAACAAAAGTTAACATAGAACGCATTGGTTTTTATGGACTATTTAAAAGGTTTAGACATTTTTGTTTATTTTCTTAATAAATTGCAGATTGTTAAATATTTGTAAAAATTCTGGTTGGTGGACGGACCAATACTGTCAACGTCATTTCATTAGATTTAACTGTTACTGTGTCCCTGTTAGGCACTGGTGGTCGCCAAAGAAGCTAAATCATATTTAAAAAAACATTCATTTGATTTTTCTAAGGCATACATATTCTTAAAAGACATAAATCAAATTTTAATTCGTGCAAATCTATATGTATTATCGAAGAGCGACAGTTTTGACAAAAATAAACCCAAATATATGCAAAGCTTTTTACAGCGAAGTGATATAATTTTTATATATGCGTCTGTTAAAGTTTATAAATATTGCAATTAGAAGCATTTGCGGTGAACAATAGATGGGCCGGACTCGTCGTATTCTTGTTTGCTGATCCACATCTGTTGGAAGGTGGAGAGTGAAGCGAGAATGGATCCTCCAATCCAGACGGAGTATTTCCTCTCTGGTGGGGCGATGATCTTGATCTTCATGGTTGGTGGAGCAAGGGCGGTAATTTCCTTATTCATTCTGTCGGCAATACCTAGAGAATAATTTTTTGTCATTAATATTTTCGAATTCCTTTCACTTCATAGCTAAAAGGGGGCAAAATATACACTTACCAGGGAACATAGTGGAACCTCCGGAAAGCACGGTGTTGGCGTACAAATCTTTACGGATATCAACATCGCACTTCATGATGGAGTTGTAAGTAGTCTCGTGGATTCCAGCGGATTCCATACCAATGAATGATGGTTGTAAGAGGGTCTCTGGACAACGAAACCGTTCGTTTCCAATGGTAATGACCTAAGTTGTAATACCCCAATAAAATGTTTGGTTCTTTAAATTTAATAGTTTTATTTACCTGCCCGTCAGGAAGTTCGTAGCTCTTCTCGATGGAGCTGCTGCTGGTAGCAGTAGTCATTTCCTGCTCGAAATCAAGGGCCATATAACAAAGCTTTTCCTTGATGTCACGTACAATTTCACGTTCCGCTATTTTAAAGATAAAAATGATGTAACTTTGATTCCACAGAAAACAACTGTTTAAAAGGTTCTTACCGGTGGTGGTGAATGAATAACCCCTCTCGGTCAAGATCTTCATCAAATAATCGGTAAGATCTCGGCCAGCCAAATCAAGACGAAGGATGGCGTGGGGAAGGGCGTAACCTTCGTAGATGGGGACAGTGTGGGATACACCATCACCACTGTCGAAGACGATACCGGTGGTGCGACCAGAGGCGTACAGGGAAAGCACGGCTTGGATTGCGACGTACATAGCTGGGGTGTTGAAAGTCTCGAACATGATTTGGGTCATCTTTTCACGGTTAGCCTGTGAAAAAATACAGTTTAGATAAAAATAAGACAGCATGGAACAAAATTGTATTGCAACATATTCAATTGTATATTAACCGACCTTAGGGTTAAGTGGGGCTTCGGTGAGAAGAACGGGGTGCTCTTCTGGGGCGACACGGAGTTCATTGTAGAAGGTGTGATGCCAGATTTTTTCCATATCGTCCCAGTTGGTCACGATACCGTGTTCAATTGGGTATTTAAGAGTAAGAATACCTCTCTTGCTCTGTGCTTCATCACCTACATAGCTGTCTTTTTGGCCCATACCGACCATAACGCCCTGTTAATATAACGAACATTAAATGCCATAATTTTGATTTAAAGGGCGTTAACACCAGGAATTACAAGAAAGTTACCTGGTGACGGGGTCGTCCTACGATGGACGGAAAGACGGCACGTGGTGCGTCATCTCCGGCGAAACCGGCTTTGCACATACCGGATCCATTGTCGACTACGAGTGCGGCAACATCGTCATCCATCTTGATTAGTTAAATTTGAAGGATATTTATCGCTTATCTAAAACTAAAAAAACACAGTGTAAAATGAATAAATATTTTTAATATTTTAAGATTTTCTACATTTGTTTTACAGATCGATGTCCAATTTCTTAATACTATTTTAATGCGCTTCCACACGATTGATCTAATTGAAATCTAAGAAACAAAGATCTAATGTAAGGTATATAACAGGCAAGCTTGTATTTCAGTTATAACCGACCTTCACCAAGTTTGGAAAGGACTGCAAAAACACAGCGAAGTTTCATTCATCTTATTGTCGTTTGTTTGCTCTATTTTATTGTCTGTATCATTTCCGCTCCAATTTCTCAACCGTTTTTGCGGTGTGAATTACCAAATATGGACACGCTGTTGCACCGGAAAAGGTGTGCACTTTGGTCAGTACCACCAGCAGTGAACTGAGCAGTTGTTTTTGATTTTGTAATGCAGTTAAATAATAAAAAAAAAAAACGAGAAATGAACCCGGTTTTACGTACTGTTAGCAACGCATTGAAATAAAGTACTATCCAATATTTTTCTGTAAAAAAATAAATAAAGGCACTATTTCCAAAACCCTGTATTATTTTCTCGAGGTTATCTCGCGACAACTATATACTGTTTGCTAGGTATTTACGAGAGGCACTGAAAAGTAGCCAAAATGCGATTTTTTTTTTATTTTATGCAAATTGGTGTATATTTATATATGGGGCTATATTGATGAATGACATTAAATAACTTGTACAGGCGATGTTAATTAGGTTTTCCCCTTAACTTTTTTATTTGAACGCAGTGCTAATAGTGGGCCTCAATCATAGTTAAATCCACCAAAAAGAAATTACAATTTATCATTCCACTGTGTAGTATCCATTTCGTCCGCCTTTGCAACATTTAATTAATTAATATCACCGCAAATAATCAAACTGATTTACTTTTAACAAAATTCAATAAGTTTTATATCTTACACGTTTTCAGGAAATATATTAAATAAATTAAGCTTGTTTTATCCAATATTACTTTACCGTCCACTGAGAAGTAATATATTCTTAGTTCTTGTTGTATTACGCCCATATGCAGTTCAGTGCTTAGTTTAGTATATAACACTTTTTGTATTCTTTCTTTTGCCACAACCGAATTACCTTATCAAGTTTAAGGTAATTCAAAATTGTTTTTAAACTGAACGAAACAGAGACATATCGAACCGTGGTTATATCGACCTCTATCTCCACCTGGTGGTCAGTAAAAAATGTTGTAATGAACCGATTTGGCAGACAACCGATGATAACTGCAGTGGTTCCCAACCCTTTAAGCTTGCGCACAATTAATGTAAAAATAGCGGTCTATTAGAGGTGGCGTTCAAATAGAGGATGCTGCTCTTTTTGAAACTTTCCAATATAGTGGCAACTAGACCGGTTAGTCTGGTGGTTTAGTGCGACGCCTTTCAACCGTTAGGTTTAGAGTTCGAAGTTCTTGTAATTTAAATTATTACTGCGAAAGTTCGGATCCGGTCTACATTGCTTATATTTACGTTTTTTAAATAAAAACGAATAATTACATATCGTTTTTTACAAGTCGTCATTTCTCATAGCTTATTAACAACAGGAAGTCTCTTTTTTAGATTTTTATGCCCAGTTCTAATTGGGTTAGTCTGGCGGTTTAGATGGCGTATAACCAATTAAGACCTCTATGAACGGCAGGATGTGACGAGTGGTAGCCTCCATGAGTCATCGTTTTTAAACGAGTGTTTTGCTGAGTAACAATGGTGGTGATTCCCCAATGTTTGTTTGGTTGAAAGCAGCATGTGCTATAGGCTGCGCACCTGTGTTCTCGTTTAGCTGTAAAGTTTTGTAATCGTGGAGCAGTGCCTTGTAAAATAAAGGTGTTGATTGTGCATCTGCTAGCTGTTTTGTTGGAAAAAAGTTGCCGATGTATATTGGGGTATGGGCTCAAAATTTTTAAACAAAATTTTGTAGGAATTTAAGTTTAGGTTGCAGATCCAAGCTTCAATTTTAAATTGTGAAAAAATCTAAGACTTCCTATGTCAGGATTTTGAGTTACAGTCGTTTTTGTGAGGTCAGTTTGCATTGGAGAGATAGGGAGAATAATTAGTTGAACACCTCCTTTAGTTCGTCCGTTGTGTCCTTGGGCAAGGCACTTTACGGACTATGCCTGAAACCAGCGTCTTAATGGGTTCTACCATATTTAAGTACGGAGGCTCATAAGGGCAATCCTGAAATTTTATTTTAGTCCACAAAACTATTTCATAATCGACAAAAATGTTTTCAAATCGACAAAAATATTTTCAAATCAACAAAAATATTTTCAAATCGACAAAAATATTTTCAAATCTACAAAAATGTTTTCAAATCGGCAAAACTCCTTTGCCGATCCGCAAATCTTTTTTGTAGCCAATCGGCAAAACTATTTTGCCGATCCGCAAATCTTTTTTTGTAGCCAATCAACAAAACTCTTTTGCAAATCGACAAAACTATTTTCAAATCGGAAAAACTATTTCACCGATCCGCAAATCTTTTTTTGTAGCCAATCGACAAAACTCTTTTGCCGATCCGCAAAACTATTTTGTCAATCGACAAAACTTTCTTATGAACCGCAAATCTTTAATTCACTGTCGACCTAAGTATTTTCGAGTCGACAAATGTATTTTTGAGCCGGAAAAGGTAATATTGACCAGGTTCAAGCAACTGCCGTTAAAGTCTTTACAAGGTTTGTCCAAGGACACAACCGACTTGTTGCTTACAGCGGCAAGTTTCTATCGGCCACCTTTCGGCTAAGGGTCCTGCGCGTCGCATCACTAAGCCAATCGTCCAGGCGACTAGGCTTAGAATTTATTCAACAACATTGTTTGTTTTTTTGTTAAGTTATTATCATACTATAACAATATACATGTATCATTAAGCTAAGCTACTTGACCGTCCAACTTCTACGAGGTCGAATATCAAATGGGGAGAGAATTAAGCGATAATAGCAAAAGAGAAAGGATATCTCCGTTCTGCATTAACCAATGAGATAGCCAATCAGAACCGCCACAAAATGACACGTTGTTGCAGTAACTAGGCCTGCATAAAAAAAGGTAATTACTATAAGCTATTGCAGTGGCATACTAGTGTGATTGATGCAGTACAGTTTGCCAGTGTGTCAAAATTAAACCAGTTTGATTTTATTTATTGTGTTTTCGGCGTCAAACAATAGCAAAGCAAACACATTTAACCTCTTGTCGTTGACAAAAATATATAAAGCAAGTTTAGTATAATAAAAACTGTGGCGGTTCTGATTGGCTGTAGGCTATCTCATTGTTTCATGCAGAACGACTATATCCTTTCTTTTTTGCTATTATCGCTTAATCCTCTCCCCATTTGATATTTGACCTCGTAGAAGTTGGACGGTTGAGTAGCTTAGCTTTATGATACATGTACATTATTAGTATGATATTAACTTTACAAAAAAACAAACAATATTGTTAAATAAATTCGAAGCCTAGTCGCCTGGACGATTGGCTTAGTGATGCGGCACGCAGGACTCTTAGCCGAAAGGTGGCCGATAGAAACCAGCCGCTGTAAGCATCAAGTCGGTTGTTTCCTTGGACAAACCTTGTAAAGATTTTAACGGCAGTTTCTTGAACCTAAGTCAAAACTACCTTTTCCGGCTCAAAAATACATTTGTCGACTCGAAAATACTTTTGTTGACAGTGAATTAAAGATTTGTGGTTCCTAAAAAAGTTTTGCCGATCGGTAAAATAGTTTTATCGATTGGCTACAAAAGAGATATGCGGATGGGCGAAATAGTTTTCCCGATTTGAAAATATTTTTGTCGATTTGCAAGAAAGTTTTGTCGATTGGCTACAAAAAAGATTTGCCGATCGGTGAAAGAGCTTCGCCGATTGGCTACAAAAAACAGATTTGCCGATCGGTAAAAGAGCTTCGCCGATTGGCTACAAAAACCAAAAACAGATTTGCCGATCGGTAAAAGAGCTTGGCCGATTGGCTACAAAAACCAAAAACAGATTTGCCGATCGGTAAAAGAGCTTCGCCCATTGGCTACAAAAACCAAAAACAGATTTGCCGATCGGTAAAAGAGCTTCGCCGATTGGCTACAAAAACCAAAAACAGATTTGCTGATCGGTAAAAGAGCTTCGCCGATTGGCTACAAAAAAAGATTTGCCGATCGATAAAAGAGCTTCGCCGATTGGCTACAAATACCAAAAACAGATTTGCCGATCGGTAAAAGAGTTTTGCCGCGAGGTGATATGACGATTGCCCGTGTGTTAACCCCCTTGGTTTTCCCATTCACGGGGATAAACATATAAATATCCTATCCTCCTATCCTATTTTACCTGACACAAAGCCAATGCTTTGAAAATGGAGAAATCTATATTAGCTAGAGTATAGTGATTCTTTTTGGGTCCGCGGTCCATTATATGGCCACAGAGAACGTTTTTATAGAAAGGCCACGAAAAAATGTTGGTTTTTCGCATAAGTGCTATATTGTGTGACTATATTTATGGGAATTTACGATTTAACTCCGATCTTTTGTTATATTTTATATAACGAGAAATTAAAAAAATATTAGGTTGAAATTCTCTCAAAGCGAATTTCAATAGGAGATCGAATCTAACTTCTACCTAAAACTAACCAAATTCTTTTTTATTTAAGTGTCAAATTTCTTTAGTTTCTTCTTTCACTCCTTCAGATTTTCCAGAAAACTAAACGGTATATGTGTTACGGATATTAATCATATAATTCTATGTTTTACACGAGTCAGTGTGATAGTTTTCTTTTTTACCTACCATGCGGTCAGTTTTGATTCGATAGTTAATCTAAAGTAATCTTAAATTGTGTTTGTTAATTTGATTTGTAATTAATAGTGTGTAAGACTAATTAACCATAATATATTTGAATTAGGGCAAATGGTAGAGAATCCACCCTAGAAATCGCATTCTTTCCTTTTAACGCTAATAGAACACAAGTGAAACCCAATCTGTGTTGGTTGATTTACGTAGAGACTTAGAGCCTTAGATAAAGGCTTCCAGCCAAGAGTTTGGGAATACCGTATAGGTTAAGAGGCGATCGCTGGGCACCATTACCCTTAGCAGCAAGTAGAGGCTGCAAAATAGAAGCAGAAATCTGGACTGGTTACCAAACTCTACCTTATCTCTAGGGTCAGGTATCCATTTCTGGACAGATTCTACATTATTTCTAGGATTTCTTCCCCTGCGAGGTGAAGATACAATATTTCTAGGATTTCTTTCCCTGCGAGGTGAAGATACAATATTTCTAGGTCACTTTCCCTGGGCGGTGAAGATACAATATTTCCAGGTCACTTTTCCTGGGCGGTGAAGATACAGGTACTTGGTGACTTCTCCTGTGTTGTGAAGGTACACTATTATTATCCCTGTGTTTAAAGAAAAGTTATTTCAAGAGCTGTACTCCCTTGGACGGTGGAGAAGCGATTGAAGTTTTCCCTCTGAGGTAATTGTATATACCAATAGGAGGATGGAAGATTTAAAGGAAATTAGAACAACTCATTTGGCAAGTGTTGCCAAAGTAGAGAAAAAGTTGTGTAAAGCAATTCTTAAACAAGAACCCAAGAATGTTGCCAAATACAAAGTTCGATTCGATAGTACATGTGAAAACTGTTTAGTTGTATGTCGGGAATACCTAAACATATTAAAAAGTGAATCTGCATGCGAAATTGCAGTGGAAAAGATCAAGGAGGTCGAGGATAAACGTTCCATCATGGAAAAGAAGTATAGAGATTTTCTGCAACTGTGTGCGTCCAGTCGGGCTAGTGCTGTGGCTTCAAAGGAAGATGGTAGGACTATTTCAACTAGTTCACATAGTTCTGGACACAGGCGCAAGACAAGTCTGCTCAAGCTGCAAGCTAAACAGCTTGAGCAAGAGGCAGAATTACAAAAGAAACGCTTGAAACTACTGGAGTTGGAACTGTCTGTATCCAGGGCTAAGGCTGCGGCAAGAGAAGCCGAACTGTTATCAGAAGGGAGCCTATTCGATGATGAGGGTTCAAAGATCTCAATGCCTTTAATCTCCCTTAGGGCACATGCTGCCAAGGGAAAGGCTGTGACTGATGTATCTGGCATTGGCAAGGAAAAATCAACCAAGCCATTGGGGCCGGTAAGTGATTCCAAAGTTATTGGGAATGGTGTTAATGTTATTAAGGAGAGTAAAAGTATACCAATACCGGTGTTAGAAAATAATGATAACTTGGACAACTCCAAGATGTTGGATGACTGTCACACCCCTAAACAGGGTAAGGCTGAATATATGATTAACCCAATGGGGTATTCAAACCCTTTACTACCAAGTATGGATCTTGGTAGCTTCGATGGTAATATTTTGGATTTCTATTCATTTATGAAGGATTTTAAGGATTTCGTCGAGTCAAATGTCTCGGATGATGGAGCAAGGCTCAAATTTTTGTTGCAACTCTGCAAAGGGGAAGCACACGAGGCAATTAAGTGCTGCAGGGTAATGTCAGACAGAAGTCTTGGGTACAAGACTGCGTTGCAGCGACTGCAGAACAAGTACGGAGAAAGATACAGTGTTGTCCGAGCCTTCATAAAAGAAGTAACCGACGGACCGGTTCTTAAGTCAGGTGATGCCGATGGATTGTTTTTGTTGGGAGACAAAATGTTTAATTGTTATACCACTTTAACGGAGTGGGGATACAGCCAGGACTTGAACAGTTCCTCCAACCTCGAAAAAATATATGATAAGCTTCCTGATCATATCAAGTTAGAATTTTGCAGATTGAGCACCAGAAGACGAGCTGATGGGCTTCAGCCTACATTTGATGACCTGATGAACTTGGTTCAGGAGCACGCTCGAGCTACTCAAGACAATTTTTATCAAAGGTACTGTGGTTCGTTAGGTGAATCGAAGGAAGAAGGACCTAAATACAGAGCACCAAAAAGGTTAGTCTCTGCAACAACAGCTAAACATGCTCCTAGAGAGAGGTCACCTTGTATGTTGTGTGAACAAGCACATCCATTGTGGAAATGTGATACCTTTAGAGAAAAGGGTGTGCAGGAAAGATGGGACTATGTAAAAGAACATAACCTTTGTTTCAATTGTTTAAAGGCTAACCATTCATTTCGCTGCTGTAGTTATCAAGGACGGTGTTCGGACTGTGGGAAAAGACACAACTACCTCTTACACTTCCCTCGTGCTGATGCAAAGACTCCTCCAGCGAATACAAGTAGCCATGTCATATCATCAGTATCAACTCGTAAACAGGACAAAGATGTAAAGGCACCAAGAAGCCTCAATGTGGTACCGGTAAAGGTATGGACTAAATTTCCCGGGGAATGTATTAAGACATATGCCTTTTTGGATAGTGGAGCAAATATAACTATGTGCTCTCAAGCATTGGTTAAGAAACTTGGTCTTGATGTTGGTGAACCCAACTTTAAAATCGAAACACAAAATGGTGTTTCCTCCCATGGTCTGGTTAAGGACCTGCTGTACATTCAAGGCATTGAGGAGCCAAATGTGTTTGATATATCAAATGTTGTTGTCTCAGATAAAATTATGAATGTGCAAAGTAGCATTCCCACTAAAGAGATAGCAGCGCTGTACCCTCATTTAAATGATTTACAGTTTCCCAAGATAAATAATACCACAGTCGAATTGCTGGTGGGCAACGATGTTGTGGATGCGTTCCGGTTGAAGGAGCAACGATGTGGCCACCGTGGTGAGCCACTTGGTCTACACACGGGTCTAGGCTGGTCAATATTTGGAGCGGAATTGAATTCTAAGGATGGCAGTGTGTCATGTACTTACAATCAATTCCTGGGCAAAGATGTGGCGAAATCGGACAAGCACTCTTGTGATGAAGTGCTATCAGTGTCTGCACAGGACTTTAAAGATTTAAAAATGCCACAGAAGAGTGAACTGTCAAAAGAAGATGATGAGTCCAAGGCTATCATGGATTCCACTGTGGACCAGGTCAGTTTAAACTTTCAGATAGAACTTCCATGTAAAAGAAGCAACGATTGCCTTCCCAATAAGGAAGTTGTGGCAGAGAGAGGACTTAGTTCATCAAAGCGATTTAAATGTGATCCCGAGCTTCCTACGAAGTGCTTAAGCAATAGTAATGAATTATTAAGTTCTATTGCAGAAACAGAGATATCACCTTTACTGAGCAATGGATATCGCCCTGTGCTGTTTCAAGAGCAGGTGCATGGAGTTGTGTGGAACACGTCGGTCGACTGTTTCACATGCAATGACCAAATGAGATGGGACTACTCTGTGACGGATCTGCAGGGAAGTGTCTGGAAAGATTCGCTACATTCAAGAGGTAACCTGGAACTAGAAGAGGTAACCTTACCTAGATGTTTTAAGCCAGTATCCTTTATCCAAGAATTGAAATTGTGTACATTTTGCGATGTGAGCAAGCCAGAGTATGGAGCAGTAAGTCAATCAAGGATAGTTGGCAATAATGATGCCATATCTTGTTCCTTTGTGATGGGCAAGTTCCAAGTCGCTCCGATAAATCCTATTAGTATGCAGATGTTGGAATTGACTGCTGCGGTTGTTGCAGTCAAATTAGTGAACAGTACTTGCAATGAAAACCCTACTTCTCCGAATCATTGGAGACACATGGATACAAAGAGAAATCCTGCCAACATTGGTTCAATGTTAGGTGAGGCATGGAAAGAGAAAATGTGGTTGAAGGGGCCGGCGTTCTTGTATGAGCCGGAGGATCAATGGCCGGTATGCTACAGTGAACCAGTGAAGCAGGGGCAATGGACAGAAGGAGTGATTAACCACTGGTTGTATGATAAGACTTGAAAGAAACACAATTGTGCTTTCCTGAGGGCCACATTTGATATTACCCTCCTATGTGCTTTAACTTTCGTTCCTTTCTTTTTCTTACTTGTAGCTAACTGTGCTTTTATGGTGTATGTAAACTCATTACCGGTGTCTTTGATAACTAATGTTAACTTGATGACTAGAGAGTCAGTGATTCATGTTTTTGTTTATTAATATCCGTTTTTTTTTTTTTTTTGAAATTATTTACCCTATGGTTGAAAATAATTTGGGGCCGGAATGTTACGGATATTAATCATATAATTCTATGTTTTACACGAGTCAGTGTGATAGTTTTCTTTTTTACCTACCATGCGGTCAGTTTTGATTCGATAGTTAATCTAAAGTAATCTTAAATTGTGTTTGTTAATTTGATTTGTAATTAATAGTGTGTAAGACTAATTAACCATAATATATTTGAATTAGGGCAAATGGTAGAGAATCCACCCTAGAAATCGCATTCTTTCCTTTTAACGCTAATAGAACACAAGTGAAACCCAATCTGTGTTGGTTGATTTACGTAGAGACTTAGAGCCTTAGATAAAGGCTTCCAGCCAAGAGTTTGGGAATACCGTATAGGTTAAGAGGCGATCGCTGGGCACCATTACCCTTAGCAGCAAGTAGAGGCTGCAAAATAGAAGCAGAAATCTGGACTGGTTACCAGACTCTACCTTATCTCTAGGGTCAGGTATCCATTTCTGGACAGATTCTACAATATGTGTATGCGATCACAATTGACCAACAAACACAATAGGATACGAAATATAAACAAACTATCATTGTACTTTATATAATAAATATTTAACATCAAATTAAGGCTTGGAAGTTTATTTCAGCCCTAAATACAGCAGTGTCACAATGCGAGGCGAGACATTAACTTTCAACATAAACATAAAATTATCTTTTTGAATTATTTGAATGGTTAAAAAGAAGATTTAAGCTACATTAAGTTGTGTATGAAGGAAGCAACAGACTAGGCACTAGCCTATTTTTATAGGAAAGCGCGTTTGTTTTATTCTAAGAAAACAAATGGATAGGGCAGTAAGGAATTTTTATACTGGCAATCGTCAGAATACTGCGCACTAAGTGTCGGGTTATGGGAGTAAAAAATGCTATCGTTTTAGTTTAAACCATAATTAATCCACTTGGGTCAGGCGATATCTTCTATAATTGCGTTGTCGGTTTCGGTACAACATTGTGTTGTTCAGTGTGTTGTTAATATAATGAATTCAGTTAAAAAGTAGTAAGGTTATCAGTGAAAGACGCTTAGTTGTATCAGTGAAAGACGCTTATAAGTAGTTGTAAAATGGTCCAGTTAAAAATGGGTTCGTGGTGACCAGATTAAGTTGCAAGGGTTCGATTAACGCCAGGCCAACGTGGGTGACGCCGTCTCCAATGCCGGACACGATACTGGTAGTAAGACCGGAGGCGTACAGGAACCACGCGTCTTGGATTACGACGAACAGAGCTGAGGTGTTGAAAGTATCGAATATATATTTCAGTAGCCATTGTACGGTCAGCCTGCACCAAAATGTGAATCATTTAAAATATAAGAAAATCATTGATATTTAATTACCTAAATTCAATAACTTGCCTTAAGTTTAAGTCGGTTATCGGTAAGAAGCGCTAGGTTCTTGAGTGGTGCAACACAAACCTCCTTGTAGAACGTGTGATCCAGGATCTTTTCCATATCATCCCAGTTGGTTATAATACCCAATTCAATTGGATATTTAGAAATCATTGTACTTTTTTCTTCTTCGGCTTCGTTTCCGAATAAACTGTCTTTTTCACATGGGCTTACTCTTACGCCCTATGTAATAACATTTGTTAAACAATAGAATAAATGCTTAAAACATTTGTCCGACCGGTTAGTCTGGCGAAGCGAAGCCTTTCAAACGAAAGGTTGCAGGTTCTGAACTGGTCGCTTAAGTCGGTTGTGTCCTTGGGCATAAGGCACTTAACGGGCATTGTTTGACCCAGTGGATTAATAGGTTCTACTAAATTAAAGGAATGTCTCAATTATACAACACACTGCAATAGCTCCGGTAACCCGACGATGGGCGGGAGGTGATCTGACGATTGCCCGTGTGTTAACCCCCTTGGTTTTCCCATTCACATAACCATGAATGTCATATTCTCTTAGGCTTTTCAATTGTTACCTGGTGATGAAATCGTGCTGCAATGGATAACACGTTGTCTCTGGCGAAATCCACTTCACATATATCGGATACATCGTCGACTACAAGTGCAAAACCATTATCCATGTTTATTTATAGTTTTATAGAGATTTCCAGAAGCCAATTACAATAATACGTGTTACGAGAGTTCGTTTAAAGTTCCTGAAACACAAACGCCCTTAATCAGGTCGTACACTAAGTAACATAAACATACCGCCGAATTACATTAAATACATAACAGTACTGCTTACGCAATAACGCCTTTACAACAGTAATTGAAATAAGAAGCGACCGACTGTTTGTTTTCTGTAATTACTTTTCAGATGCCACACAGCCAATTAAATTGATCTTTATGTGCATCCGGATCCGACGTGTTGTAGTGTTCTGCTAAGTAATATTGGTGGTAATTAAAAATATTGGTGATTCTTGTCTATTTGTGCCGTTTTGTAATGTTGGAGCAGAGTTTCGTGAAAAAGGGTGTTCATTGTACATTTTCTAGCTGTTTTGTTATAAAAATGTTTCTACAACACGTAAAGGTAACAGCTCAAAATTTTTAAGCAAAATTTTAGATGATTTTGAGTTTAGGTTGTAATTTTTAGCTTTAATTTCAAGTTGGGAAAAGATCTAAGCCTTCGAATTATGTTTTTGATTGTCCTTTACGCGAAGTCACTTTGCACTAGAGAGGAAACGAAATTAGTTTGTTAAATGACTCCTTCATCTCCGCTTCCGCCTTTGTTTCCTCCCAATTAAATTGCTACGATCGATCAACCACCGAAATGCTGCGACGACTAGGAATTGTAGGCAAACGGTTGGATCCTTATTACCACTGGAGTCTAACTAAACACGTCGACGATAGACCTGTTTCAGGAGACGGACCCAAAGGATTAGTGCGATAAGACCTTTTTTAGTAAGTCGAACCAAGTGTACTTAACAATATTTTGACGAGTTTAGCCGCAGGTTGTTCGTCCTTAACTTGCTTAAAGAAAATGTGTGACCGAAATGTTTAGTAATCTATGTTTAGAAGGTATAATTTCTGATTGGATGGATGATCAGATGGAAGAAAGGGTGGTGCAGTCAGGTGGATATGTTCAGGAATGTTAGCTAATATAGGGTCAAGATACACAAAATCTGAGGTAAAAGGACATGATTCTTAGACAAAAACAGGTGAAATGTTAGGTTTTATAACTCTGAAGCCATAGATTTATGTTTGTAGAATAAAAACTATATACATAATGTCACAATTACACTATCCAACAATTGATTAGACTTTGGAAAGGGCGATAGCCTTATAGTTATAATACAGCAAATTTTTGTTGGGTTACTGATGACTCGTTATGTGGTTCTTAATGCAGAAATACATAAAGTACTGCCTTTAGTTTTACATATTGTGGTGGTTAACAATTAACATGCGGTTGATACTTTTATGTTACTGTGGTTATCTCATTAATATAATGGTTGAGTATGCTGTTAATCTAGATTAGATACGAGTACAAATTTATATATTTCTTCATAAAAAATGTGTTGCATTTTTAGATTGGGCAACATTCGACACATAGTACATAGTTACATTTCTTCAATATCTACAAAACTATAAAACAAATTGAAGAACAATGTTGCTTAACTAGAAGTTCACGCTGGATCCGATATGTTCAAATCTGGTTTTATCTGAGGTAACTAACCACCTTCCACCAATTCTATATGACCAGGTTTCCAGGTTAGCATAATATGCGCTTGAGTAATATTTAAATTTAATTAACTTAAATCCGTTTTTGTTATTATACTGTACGTCTTGATAGATATGAATCAAACATACAGTTAGGTCGGTGATAAAGCCAAAAGCAAAAAGGGTATTTTTACACTTTGCCCTATATTTAACACATCGGTATAGCTGATTAGTACGACATAGAAAATATCTGGCTATATACTTTCTTTAATGAGATAAATTGTTTATATTATTTCGCCTTTTATATACTTTTTCTACATATATTATGTTAAACCATATTTCTGCACAGGCTAATTGTTTAAAGATGACCTAACCTATAGACTACCAGTACACAAGCTATATGTATACGTCGCAATTTAAGCCCTGCTTTTCGCGTTCGCTTCCGGTTATATAACAAACATTGTTTTTGACCGTGGTAACGTTGACACAATACCAATCTTAGAAAATGCTGTTGTCTTTTTATACGCGTGTCCTTTCATACGCCTGTATTCGTCATCATTTAGTTAATAAGACTTCCGATTATATTCCGTAAAATTAATATAATTTGGCGGGTTAACAACAATGAAGAAGAAAAATAAATAAAATCTTTGAAGGTGTCACATGTAATGTATCTGAGCCTGTGTATGTAAATACTGCATGAAAACATTCGGTCGATTTTGGGGTAAATATAGATATATTTTAACATTGTTTTGAGAACTGATGTCAACCGAGAATCAAGCGTATGGTCAGGGTTGTTTTTTTTTGACATTGTAACAATTAATGTCAAAGTAATTTTCTTTTTAATTTAATAGTGTTTAAAAATAAATAAGGCGTTATGATGTTATGAGTAAAAAAGACCTACTACTATAAGCCAGTGATTCACAGTCGGGCTCCATGAATTCCTAGGGATTCACCTATAGTATTTTTGACTGCCCGAGCTTTGCATGCATATGAATGTAAAATAGAAAAAAATGTGATTAAATCAAGTTTATACGCGTGTCCTTTCATACGCAAGTACTTATATAGTTAATAAGACCTTCCGATTATATTCCGTAAAATTAGTATATTTTGGCGTGTTAACAACAGTTAAAAAAGTAAAATAAATAAAAGCTTAGTAGGTGGCACATGTAATGTATCTGAGCCTCTGTATGTTATAATTAATTCAAAGCAATTCAAATGATATTCAACTGGTAATGAAATACTGCATGGAAACACGTGATCGGTTGCGGGTTAAATATACACATTTCAATACTGTTTTGAGAGCGTATGTCAGCTGAGAATCACAATCAGTGTTTTTTTGACATTGATGCAACAATTGATGTTAGTACAAGGCTGTTTCTTTGTGCAGTTTTGAGCGTTATCTAGAAATATACCAGACTCAACTACCATTCGCCACGATCGGGGCAACACTAAATAGAGGGAAAGGGGGGGGGGAGAGTAAAACGGCACCTTAAAATTGCGAAAACTAATTTGAACCCTGCCCTAAACACTAGTCTCAACCCCAGAACTAACCATAACTTCAACCCCATGTTTAAAACTGACTATATATAGGACCTAATCTTCATTTTTGTGTGGAGTTTTCCGCTTTCCTTTCTTCCCGCCTGCCCTTCTTCCCGCTTTCCCTCCTTTTAGTTTTCCCCACCACAATTGGGACACGCCACAAAATAAGATTATTATGTTTTTGAGAAAAAAATTGTTTGGTCTCATTTCGAAGTTGAAAGACTCTTTGCTGAAATGTTTCCTTTCGATAACCATCGTTCTTTCGTATATGAGAAAACGACATGCATTTGTTTCTTATAACAGTTTTTTGAAAAGTCGCGAGTTTAAAGAATTATACTTTTAATGTAACTGACCAAGTTGATGGATTTCTAATCACGGTTGATAATAGTTTTAAAGTATTTGATGCCAAAGCATGGCGATTTTTCATGATATGAACACAATTTTCATCTGGAGCATGAAGTTTAACAAGTGTTTGATTTGCAGATCTTGGCCCTATAGGAGGCGTTCAACTAATTATTTTCCCTATCTCTCCAATGCAAACTGACCTCACAAAAACGACTGTCACTCAAAATCCTGACATAGGAAGTCTTAGATTTTTTCACAATTTAAAATTAAAGCTTGAATCTGCAACCTAAACTCAAAACCCTACAAAATTTTGTTTAAAAATTTTGAGCCCATACCCCTTCGTACATCGGCAACTTTTTTCCAACAAAACACCTAGCAGATGCACACTCAACACCTTTATTTTACAAAGCACTGGTCCACGATTACAAAACTTTACAGCTAAACGAGAACACCGGCGCGCAGCCTAGCACATGCTGCTTTCAACAAAACAAACGTTGGGGAATCACCACCATTGTTACTCAGCAAAACACTCGTTTAAAAACAATGACTCATGGAGGGTAAAACTCGTCACATCCTGCCGTTCATAGAGGTCTTAATTGGTTATACGCCATCTATATCATTGCCGATGAATAGGATAGGATATTTATGTTTATCCCCGTAAATGGGAAAACCATAAGGGGGTTAATAAACGGGCAATCATCAGATCACCTCGCGCCCATCCTTAGGTTATCGGAGCTATTGCAGTGTGTTGTATATGATAGACACATTCCTTCAATTTGGTAGAACCCATTTATCTGCTGGGTTTAGGCCGTTAGGTGCTTTGCCCAAGAACACAACAGATTAGCTAGCGACCAGTTTCGAACCTGCAACCTTTCGGTTAAAAGGCGTCGCAGTAAACCGCCAGACTAACCGGTCAGTTCGATGCACAATTCGTTTTCTTCCGCAATTTGTTATTTGATGTCTCTGATCATATCCGCCATTCTTCTTTGCAGTGTATTGTTTGACAGCGATAAATGTGCCATGAGTAGACAAAGGGTTGCTGATTACTGTTCTAATTCTTAATAAGATAGTCATTTTAAGGTAACACTGCCGACTGGTTTTATTAAACGAGTCCACAGCTTTTAGCCAAATTGTCGAAAGGATCCTTAACATTAAAAAATTAACCACTAGGTTACTATAGGCTTTATATTTTAGATTTTTTATAAACTCAGCAGTAATCCGACGGTGAGCCAGAGTTAATGTAAAGAATAACCTTGTAATATCGCCCCTGCGTTTTTCCACTCACAGGGATTAAGCGTAAACATCAATGTTCTAATTTATCCGCACGAATATCTTTGATAAAGCCGATTTAAACTGACTGACGTATAAAGTCGGCCTTAAGTAATTTGTTTAGTAGTTTGTTGCGAGTTATGTTTCTTTAATTATTTTTGGATGAAAGTGATTAAACCCTGTTGTTCTCTTATATCTTACCTATTTTTTCTTCGATAAATAGACGGGCATAAATAAAAAATGCTTTATGTCAGACCAGAAGATTATATTTTGGACCGAAAAGTTATCAAAATTAGGTCTATCTTTCGACCGGAAAGTTATCACTCTTTGGTGACTCGTTGTTGAGCATTCATTTTTACACGCGATGGCATTATTTTTGTGTCTTTCGGTTTATCGGTATCTTGTTGTCGTAATGTATGGTCGTGTGGACGAATGGTTAGTGCGACCGATACATATACCAACTCTTATACAATAAAACGGTCCTAGTGACGAGCCCATCATAGGTTCGAAACTTGGCTCGGTAAAAAAAAATCTTGTTGTCGTAAATTATGTTCGTGTGAACGAATGGTTAGTGCGACCGATACAAACTAACGATCGACATATACAAAAACTCCCAAAGTGACGAGCCCATCATTGGTTCGAAACTTACCTCGGTAAAAAAAGTTGTCATAATTACAGTCTAGTTAAAAATCCAACATTGTTTTTACGGCAACCGCTGCTGTTTAAAAGTATATCCGCTGAACGGACAGTCATATTTAGTACACTTATAGTTCTTAGATTATTTTTATTATGAATATTTTATGTTTTTAGTTTAGTTGCGTTTTTTCTAGGTTTAAGAAATACTGCCATTATTTGCCCATCTTGCTTACTTCTTATTTTGTTTTGTTTTTCGTGCTGGATTCCTTATTACAGCGATGGTATATTTCCCGTTCGAAAAAACTATTATGTTCAGTTTTAACGAAAATATATTTCCCGTTAGAAATTAATCGTCGAATGCGTTAAAATAAATCACCAAATCTATTTTTCATAAAGGTAAAATAAATATATAACATACCGCCGTTTTTACTTGGAATAAAATTGTGCCGTTTATGCATATGTTTAAGATAGTGTTCAATATTACCTGCATTTTACTATTTATGCCTATCACTTTATTCTGTAATAGTTTCTGCTCTCTGACAGAGACACTCGGACGTTTATATTTTCCAAGGAGCTCCGACTTTGCGAAAATGTTGCCTGATCAATACTTTTACGACGGCCAACACTCCAAGTGTGCAAAACCGTATATAGAAGTTGTATTGAATGGATTAAAGCGTTTTAATTGGGACTAGTAGTATTTGGAAGTCGGACAGCTCTATTATTACAAATCTATGTAATACAACCTATAGACTTGCAGCGTTATACTGTTGCTAGCAACACCAAACTATTATTATCAATCTAATCGCAGCGAAAGTCTAATAAGTGCTAGAACTGGATCTAAAAATTCAAAGAGCAGATTCAGCCAGTAACAGAAAAACGGAATTGTATTGATTCCAACACTGCGCGTGAAGGTTTGGCAAAATCACCAAGTATTCGTTTATAAAGCACTAGATATAAAGCTAGACCATGCAAAATTTGATTTAGTTATTTCCGAGTATTTTTTTATTGTTACTTGAAAAATTTTTCGAACAGTGTTGATTACAACAAAAGAACAAGGTACGCGGTTACAAAAGGAATGGCCGGTGCTTTGGTCCTTAATTCAGATTGGAATGATGGCGGCTGCGTTAACAATAAACAGTACCTTCAACTGTTTGTTTAGCAGCATTAGCCTGCATGGGAATGTGATGTTAATTAGATACTTGGCGGCCTTTGACAGCTCGCAGCAACATACTTCGAACAAAAATAAACCCAAATATATGTAAACGTTTTTACACAACAACAAATCGATATAGTTTTAAAAGTTCGGGGTAAGGTTATGATTATTGCAATTAGAAGCATTTGCGGTGAACAATAGATGGGCCGGACTCGTCGTATTCTTGTTTGCTGATCCACATCTGTTGGAAGGTGGAGAGTGAAGCGAGAATGGATCCTCCAATCCAGACGGAGTATTTCCTCTCTGGTGGGGCGATGATCTTGATCTTCATGGTTGGTGGAGCAAGGGCGGTAATTTCCTTTTGCATTCTGTCGGAAATACCTGAAAGAACAATTTGACATTAATAACAATGTTAAAGAGTTTTAAAGTTTAGTTCTACAAAGCCACCAGAAGTGACAAAATATACACTTACCAGGGAACATAGTGGAACCTCCGGAAAGCACGGTGTTGGCGTACAAATCTTTACGGATATCAACATCGCACTTCATGATGGAGTTGTAAGTAGTCTCGTGAATTCCAGCGGATTCCATACCAAGGAAGGATGGTTGGAAAAGGGCCTCTGGGCAACGGAATCGTTCGTTTCCGACGGTGATGACCTAATGTTGAAGATTCATGTTAAGAATTGTATCCTAAATTGAAGCTTTACTTTGTAAGTATCCTAAATTGAAGCTTTACTTTGCAAGTATCCTAAATTGTAAGCTTTACTTTGCAAGTATCCTAAATTGTAAGCTTTACTTTGTAAGTTTGGTGTATTCATGTTAAATTTACCTGTCCGTCAGGAAGTTCGTAGCTCTTCTCAAGGGAGCTGCTGCTGGCAGCGGTGCTCATTTCTTGCTCGAAATCGAGAGCAACGTAACAAAGCTTCTCTTTGATGTCACGCACGATTTCACGCTCGGCTGTGTAGACAGGGGAATTAGTAAGATTACCAGATTAAACTATAATAAATATCCTTACCAGTGGTGGTGAATGAATAACCCCTCTCGGTCAAGATCTTCATCATGTAATCGGTAAGATCTCGGCCAGCCAAATCAAGACGAAGGATGGCGTGGGGAAGGGCGTAACCTTCGTAGATGGGGACAGTGTGGGATACACCATCACCACTGTCGAAGACGATACCGGTGGTGCGACCAGAGGCGTACAGAGAAAGCACGGCTTGGATTGCGACGTACATAGCTGGGGTGTTGAAAGTCTCGAACATGATTTGGGTCATCTTTTCACGGTTAGCCTGTAGAAATATTTCGGTTAGATAAAATAAACGACAAAACTGTTCTGCTTTTGCAAGTTGATCAATTTTATATTAACCTACCTTGGGGTTAAGTGGGGCTTCGGTGAGAAGAACGGGGTGCTCTTCTGGAGCGACACGGAGTTCATTGTAGAAGGTGTGATGCCAGATCTTTTCCATATCGTCCCAGTTGGTTACGATACCGTGTTCAATTGGGTATTTAAGAGTAAGAATACCTCTCTTGCTCTGGGCTTCATCACCTACATAGCTGTCTTTTTGGCCCATACCGACCATAACGCCCTGTTAATATAACGAACGTTAAATGCCATAATTTTGATTTGGAAGACGTTAATAACAGAAATTACACGATAGTTACCTGGTGACGGGGTCGTCCTACGATGGATGGAAAGACGGCACGTGGTGCGTCATCTCCGGCGAAACCGGCTTTGCACATACCGGATCCATTGTCGACTACGAGTGCGGCAACATCATCGTCCATGTTGATTTATAGTGTTGGTGATTTAAGTAAAATTTAAAGAAGCTTCTAGCTTAATTTGTACCTGATAACACAAAACCAAAAGTTTAATTCATTTTTAAAGATGCTACGATTCGCTGTTCTGGACAACGCCTATTTCATACATCTCGACCAACAAATGAACTAAAGTTAGTACAGCTTTGTCTGTTTTAAGTATTCGTATTATGTTGACATATACACCATCTTGGTGTATTAGCTTCTGTAATATAAGCAATTGTAAACTATTTCTACCAACGCCCTGATGCTACATCTAGATAAACTTCTTCTCAGTTAACACACGTCCGTCTCCTACCAGTGCTGAATAAGACTGCTTAAAACACAAGCAGCTACCACTAACTTACTGGAGTTGTTTGCTCTATTTCCTTGCCTGTCTCATTTCCGCCTTTATTCCCCACCTATTCAATCGCTGCGAGACGCCAAATAAGGACAGACGACGGCGCCCGGCCTGTGACGTAGTCGTGCCATGCCGAGGCATGACCATATATGGTTCGCTTTCGCGATGCCGGTTTGTAGCGTCGGTTTGGGAAGCTGTGATTGGTCGAACGATTAGCGACGTTCCCAGTCACATAGAACCGGGTGTGTTCAAACGCAATCCGCATTAATTTTTAAACAGGTTGCCTGGTAGACGATTAGAACGCCCGTGTGTTTTTAACGCACATCTGCACGATGAAAAACATTGTTACCGAAACAAAATAATATATGTTAAAGTTGTTGTACAAAATGGCCAAGGTGTATAACAATTACAGACTACACGAACTAGATTAACGTGGGAACACCGACCAAGTGTATCAATCAATACTCCTGTATAATCTTAATCAAAGGATTGGCATGCGAAATGTGGCTGTACACTCTGAAGAGCTAGATAAAACCTACTTGATTCCCACTTGGCTGTCTAGTCATTGCTGTTGCTGATTGAAGCAAAATTCGAGAGTTTCCGTTTAGACCCAAAACGCATGCCAGCAGTACAGAGACAACCCGTCGCGTAGAGGGATGGTTATAGTTTTGTATCATTTATTTTGGTATATTGTTGTTGATTGCCTAAATAACCACACAAAAGTCTATATGTCAATTAAAGCTGGTTTAAATTCGCTTCATACGGAAAGAAACTTTGCGGAATTTTGCTTGGTGCTTGTATCGCACTGTTTGGTCGGGATTGTGTAACAACCTACTGTGTTGTCTTGTAGGGACATCGGCTTGTACGACCTATTATTGTTTATAAGGTTTTTGGGGGATAGCCACGTATGATTCGCATTCATGATTTGTACAATTACCTTATGACGTCATAAACCGCTTACAAGAAGTGTAGCAGAAAACAAACAACAGCGCTTACTGGTTACTGCATCCGTTGCGCTGATGTCACCGGCATAACAAATATGCGATACGCGCAGTGTTTCCAAATAAAAAATAGAAATTTTCTAACAGCCGCTGTTGTTTTTATTCGCTGTGCCATTATTTCGGTGCACAATATTGCGCATTGTCTCCTTTTTTATCTGGAAACACTGCTGTGAATGACGCGAACAAACTGAAGCGTCATGCGACTTCAATCAACAAAAGGCGAGGGAGATGCACAAGCAGGCCATGCAAACTTAGTCACGACGCAATTTCCTTCCTTGTCAATAATGTGCAATGGGGATGCGAAGCCTGCATACACGCGATTGTTATCGATGATTAGCGGGGTTTCACTGGCCCATGCTTCCCGCTACTGCGGAAGTTTATACCAGAAATTAACACTTTGCGAACGAAGTAGACGCCGTACACACAACAAATACTTGCCGCCGTGGCTACACATAATATTTGACCTCAGTAGCGTATTCATTAACACTAATCGTCTGTAAGAATCGGTATTTAACTTTTCCATTCAAGACCCACCCAGCTGCGAATATGTCTATAGGTTAATAACTTCCCTTGCTTTCTAATTTCTCACTCTTCTTGTCAGGCGGAAGGAATTGGTTCTTTTTATACTCAGCCTATGCTGAATTTAGCTCGGTGGCTATCCTAGCCAGATCGCCTGATCTCACATAAAGTCGAATGCATGGAGCTATCGACAGCAGCGAGGCTATTTAAGCAGGTTCAAGCAGTCATAAAACAAGATAGAAATTATGGATTCTTCGTACTTCGTCCATAAAAGGCACGCGTAAGCGTCATCTTACAATTTAACAGAGCTTTACCCGCCTCGCCCAAAGGCCGTCTTCTCATTGGAAGATCATGACGTCATGTGGTCTGTCGCCCCGACGCCGTAGACCGAGCGTCACAGTTATTGCCCAAAAAGAGGGGTTGCGCAAGGGACTGCTTACACCGTTTCGTTTTACTGTATCAACAAAGTTAACAAGCTGGTTTGGCTCAAACCCGGTTTATTGACCCCCTGTAAACAACCGCGTTCCAGGGCAGTTTAATCATGACCGTATATGGTTCTGTAATCCGCTTTGAAATGTTTGATATTCGTAATGGCCGATCACAGTCAAATCAAGCACTGGAACGCTAATAAAGAAAAGCCGCGCGAGGTATTCTGTTAATCTTCAATGGAGACAATAGGCGTAGGAGAGCACTGCCTTTAACAAATGAACCGGCGCTGTCCTTATTTGGTATAGTGATAGCCGTGTTTTGAATCTACGGCGTTTCATTCACCGGGTGTTGATTCAACTGCCGACTAATCCAGTATGTAGGTGGCTGTGGTTACATTGCGACAACTGCTGAACCAATGATCCATCATCGTGTATGAATTAACAGCAGTGATTCTACAATACACATCGACTCGGTGTAGAAGGTCCATTATAGAGCTGTATTCCTTTTTAGGTTATCTCACCGGCATCACGCTAATGGGCGGACATTCTTGTGAACAATGAATGTATGCACAATCGTATTAGGGATTGCTGCAGTATACGGCTGTGTTGATCTCACACAAGTCTGTGATGTATTGACTCCCCATAATTTACCCAAGATTAACAATTTCTGCAAGCCTTCCATAAAAGGAAAGGCAGTTTTACTGCAAACTAAATGACTTTTGCTTTGGGGCGTAAACAATAAAAGTAAGCATTATAATGAAAGCTTTACAGCATGTGACGCAAAGTGGTATTGCTTAAATGTAAACTGTCAGTGGAATTTATAGTTCTCATTATGTTGAAATTTACCATATCAATATAAACATGCATGTTACATAGATGTGCGTGGCTAATAAAACGATATTCCCCTAACTGTTTAAAGTGACGCAAGACGATTAAATTGTGTTCAGAATTATATTAAATGTAAATTGGTATCACGTACTTCTATTTATAGAAAAACATGCTGCATAGACAGAGCTGTAGGCTTCAGAATTACTTTACACCACAAGGATATGGTTTCTGAGGTAGATGTTTTTCCGGGACTGATACATGTAACCCGGGCGCTTATTTCTTCTGGTGGCGTACCCACGCCTAAGCGCCGGCCTTTTTTTTAAGCTGGGCCAAGTTTCCAACCCGTGATGGACTGAATCTCTACTAAGTCCGGTTTTTATATACAATTCGTGTATCGGTTGAGTTAACCATTCAGCCACACCACAATACCCTTAGCACGATGCTGTAAATATGCATTTCTTTAAACGGACAGCACATCTTTGTTGGACAAAAATATATTTGAATCTGGTATATAATACCACACGTACGTCGTTCTAAAACAATCTATAGATTTATTAGTTTGAAGAACCGGTCGGTGGTATTGCCGCTTTCCTAATAAGGTAAAACTTTCGAGTTACAGTTCTGAGTTTCCAACTACAAAGAGGTCAGTCAAACAAAGAAATGAGTTTCGGTTTGTCGCCGAGATGTTAGAAATAACAACGTTGTGCAATAATTGCAAACGGATTACCCGCCAAACAGATGCATTTCGAGGTGGACCATTACAGTAATGATGCCGATCGTAACGTGCAAACAACGCACAAAGCCAACTGGTTGACGATTGGAAAATAAATAATTAAAAAGTAGACAGTCGTGGGAGAGTGGTAATTTCCCCCGTAAACCGTGTCATCTAAATGTTTGTTTTGAGTTCGTACGAAAGTCAGCACCTGCTGTGTCCCAGATCCTTTTTGAGACTTTCTAATTCTAAGACACTGACCTCCTTCTAAATGGACGTTTATTTGTATTAACAGCCCGATGGGAATATGTACTCGGTCACGAATCCAATTCATCGAAAAGTTTAAGATAAAACCGAGATCTACTACGGTGATAAATAGTAAAATAGCATAACCGTGTTTTTGTGATGTGAATGTTCTTTCGAATGGTGTAATCTGTATAATTGTCTCCTACCAAATCCGGCATAAAGGTGGTCGAACACAGGCTACGTAATTGTAAGAATGCTCCGTATTGCGTAAGCGCACAAATATCAGGCCTTGATCCGCGAGACCGTGTATATGCAGTCCAGAGCATACATTGAATGCGTTGGTTGGAAAAGTGCAGATAAGGCAATCATTTTGCCACGAATTAACATATATATTCATTTGGGAACAAAACATGTGAAAAGCAGTCTGGTTTGATACGCTTATATGGGCTTATAGTATGATTAGGCAGGTTAAATAGGTATCGCTCTATACGCCCACCGTCCGGTTGCCGGAGCTTTTGCAATCAGTTTTGTATGATAGAGACATTCTTTAATTTTAGTACAACCCCTCAGTCTACTGGACCAGGCGTTGTTCGATAAATTACTTGCCCAAAGTCACAACCGACTAGCAAGCAACCAGTTTTAACCCTTCAGTTGAAAAGCTATGCACTAACCCACCGAGCTATTGTCCCAAGCAGGCAATTGATCTGGCACAGTGTGCATCATCGAAATCAGTCACAATATAAAACAGCTTGTGCCCTTTTGTACAATTTGCTTAAAATTAGTTTTAACTGAGAAGAAATAACGTCCTTATCGTATATGCATTACATTACACTGTAATAACTATAAGTTATATAGCTTCTATCAGACTGGAGGCAAGCAAAATTATAATTCATGATCATGTGATACGAATTCTGTATTTTTCAGGCCTGGACAAAACATGAACATACACCCCAAATACAGACTAAGGAGAATATTGCTTAAAGTAATGTTAAAACATAAAAGTTGCAATGCGATAGTTTCGCTGGCCTGTGAACATGCTTATGAGTGTAATGTTTCTATTTCGGTCGAACAGATAATCGACTAGCAGTAAATACTGGTTGCAAATAACCGCACTACTACTCGCCGGCGGGTATGTAGACCAGATATAATTGAACACATTGGTCTAACATTTACTGTTTAAAATAACAGTCCAAATCACGGTCAAATGAGTCCATTCCCGCTCTCCAATATGGCAATTAATCATACTCCATTTCGCTTAGGAGTCCGTATTTATCCAAATTAGGTTATTGACATATTTTCAATTATTTCGGGCGTATAACTTCTCCAACGCAATTCGAGTTATACGGGGCATGAGACAAAACAGTTGTTTCTGACCCGATCGATCAGTAAATAAACTAGACCGCAGGTCGTTTCTCCTTACGTGGTTTCACGTCATTTTAAATATTATTGATAAGCCCTCTAAAGCATACCCAATAAGGCAAGTTGTCGGCAAGGTATGATCAAATTTCATTATTATTTTATAATACAGAATGTTAGACAATATCTAACATCATTATTATGTTATCAAATTGCTTATTACACAATGCGCTAATTCTAAATAAAGAAACAACTGGTTAACAGTAGTTTTACCAATATATATATACTTATTTAATGTCGTATGATCTATTTGCGCCTTATTTTTCCTGCGCAACCTATGATTTAACTAACGTTTATTTCAGAAATTGTGCCATCATTCTTCAGGGGAAAGTCCATATCAACACTGACTTTAAGTTGGCGTCATCCAGTGTCCATGTATTTAAGTATTTTTTATGCGCCAAGGCTGCAATCAGACAAGTTCCCAGGTCTTGCTATGATTTAGAAGTATGGATGGATCCTCGGTTAAACAAGTTCACATATAAATCGCTTTAGTCAGTTATAAAATATTGACTTTTGTCAAAAATCAAGAGTAAACCTTATGGTTTCAACGTGAAGCAAGCATGTACTTAATACACTTCGACAGACGTTATAAATTATGGGGTGCCGTTTGTAAAAAAAACAATCTATTGAGATTAAGCTAAATCGTCACCTTTTTTGTTAAATTTGTACAAACGGCGCCCCATAATAAATATGCAATGAATTGTACATTACATATTTAAAAAACTTCGTTTACTTTTATTTTTGAAATTGCTGAAAATATATGATTGGCTGAGAGACAATGGAATACATCCACCAATCAAAATGGATAATGGGCCTATAAAAGCGCTTGGTTGGTTGTGTTATATATTTATTGTAAATTGTAACATCTTATGAGGTTATAATTGTAATTAAACGTCAACATGGCACGAACCAAACAAACTGCACGAAAGTCAACTGGAGGCAAAGCTCCTCGGAAGCAGCTAGCAACCAAAGCTGCAAGGAAGAGCGCGCCAGCTACTGGTGGAGTGAAGAAACCACATCGCTACCGACCAGGAACCGTCGCTCTCCGAGAAATTCGACGTTATCAGAAATCCACAGAGCTTCTCATTCGCAAGCTTCCGTTTCAACGACTTGTTCGAGAAATAGCTCAAGATTTCAAGACCGATCTGCGATTCCAAAGCAGCGCCGTGATGGCGCTTCAAGAAGCAAGTGAAGCATATTTGGTTGGTCTGTTTGAAGACACGAACCTGTGCGCTATTCACGCAAAACGAGTGACCATCATGCCCAAGGACATCCAACTGGCTCGACGCATTCGTGGCGAGCGTGCCTAAGCTACAAGAGATTTCGAACAATCTCCCACAAACGGCTCTTTTCAGAGCCACTTACAGTACCGAAGAGGTTATTTTTATTGTTTCTTTACATGGTTTATATTAATAAAACTTTGTTATCGTGAAACTTAGGACAAATCAGCGTCATAAATTTAAAAAAAATTACACCAAAAAGTCTTGTATTACTTTTGTGGCGCATGTCTGCATTTTATAGCCATTAAGGCTAAATAAAAATTGCGAACAAACGTTTCAATACCACTTATTGTAAAAAGTTAACGAAATAAATTATCCCACCGAGTCAATATCTAGAGCTGGGAGATATGCAACGAACAAAAATATCGTTATAAGAAAAAAATCGACCTTCTAGAATTTTCTCTTTGTAAGATATCGGTGGCTCTGAAAAGAGCCGTTTGTCAAATTGCAGTAGAGATCTACTCTTTTTTGTGGGTCTTCTTTGGGAGTAGAACAGCTTGAATGTTTGGCAATACCCCTCCCTGGGCAATGGTAACTTTTCCGAGAAGTTTGTTCAGCTCCTCATCGTTGCGGATGGCAAGTTGAAGATGTCTTGGAATGATTCTCGCTTTCTTGTTGTCTCGTGCAGCGTTTCCAGCCAATTCAAGTACCTCGGCGCTCAAGTATTCAAGAACGGCAGCCAAGTAAACTGGAGCTCCAGAGCCAACGCGACTTGCATAGTGGCCTCGTCGTAAAAGACGGTGAACACGACCGACAGGGAATTGTAACCCAGCACGAGATGACCGTGTCTTCACTTTAACCCCCTTCTGTCGGCCCTTTCCTTTTCCACGTCCACTCATATTAGCGAGATAGATAGTTTATACCGCTAGAACAAAACTTATACTATTAAAAATAGTACAAATTGGAATGAGTGCAAAAAGCAAATGTCCTCCTTATATATCCACCAACGTAATCAAAACACTTCATTTTTTTAAATATTGACCAATCACAATCAATATAGTTTTAAGTGCGTTTCGTTGAAGTCCGATATAAATGTGCCTTTTTTGTAAATGTAATAATATGCATCATGTAGTTTGATCTGTGAAATACTGAATACTTTCCTCAATTACGGTGTATTTTTTGCGGGTTTAGAAAAAAAGGAGTGATAACAATATTTTTTCGGTTTATTAGCATATTACAACCAACGTACATTTTTCTATGGGGCGCCGTTTGTAAAAATTAAATTTTTACAAACGTTCCTAAAGTGAATTTTTACAAACGGCGCCTCTTAGCTAAATCGGCAGAAAAGCTCCAAGATTGGTGTGTTTATCTGGTCAGCAGGATATTATGTTAAGAAATTACCAACAGCAGTATCAACAAAGAAAAGCTAAACAAAAATGGTATTTCGTCCGACCGATTAGCTTAGTGGGTTAGTGTGTCGCCTTTTAGCCGAAGGTTTGCAAACTCGAAGCTGGTCACTAGCAAATCGGTTATATATCCTTGGGGGTTAAGTCATTTAACGGACATTGCCTGAACTCAGTGGAATGTTGGGTTCTAACAAATTAAAGGAACCTCTAATTTATACAAAACATACTTAATAGCTCCTATACCACGACAAGGGTAATCAGACGCCCATACGTTTTCCCATTTACGGGGATAATATTCTATCCTATCAGAATAATATTTAAATTAAAATAATTATGCTGACCCACGTGACCAACATCCGTTGGGTGAAAATAATAAAGTATCTACGGTTCAGTGTGATAGTAAAAAGACATAAATTTGACTGTCACTAAGTTATCTATTCTGCCACTGTTTTATACGGTGGCCCATAAGGGCAATCCTGAAACTTTATTTCAGTCTACAAAACTATTTTATAATCATAAAAATGTTTTTAAATCGACAAAAATATTTTCAAATCGATAAAAAATGTTTTGCCGATTCACAAATCTGTTTTTTAGCCAATCGACAAATCTATTTTGCAAATCGACAAAAATATTTTGTCAATCGGCAAATCTTTTTTAGGAACCGCAAATCTTTTATTCACTGTCGACAAAAGTATTTTCAAGTTGACAAATGTTATTTCAAGTCGACAAATGTATTTTCGAGCCGTCAAATGTAATTTTGACTAGGTTCAAGCAACTGCCGTTAAAGTCTTCACAAGGTTTGTCAAAGGTCACAACCGACTTGTTGCTTACAGCGGCTGGTTTCTATCGGCCACCTTTCGGATAAGGGTCCTGCGCGCCGCATCACTAACCCAATCGTCCGGGTGACTAGGCTTTGAATTTATTTACCAAAATTGTTTTTTTTTTTGTGGAAAGTTATTATCATACTAATAATGTACAGGTAGCATAAAGCTAAGCTACTCAACCGTCCAACTTCTACGAGGTCGAATATCAAATGGGGAGAGAATTAAGCGATAATAGCAAAAAAGGATATAGTCGTTCTGCATGAACCAATGATATACGACCAATCATAACCACCACAGCCTACATCCAATCAGAACCGTTACAGTTTTTACTATGCTAAACTTGCTTCATATATTTTTGTCAACGACAGGTAGTTGAAGACTAGTAAATGTGTTTGCTTTGTTATTGTTTGACGCCGAAAACACAATAAATAAAAATCAAACTGGTTTATTTTTGACACACTGGCAAACTGTACTGCAGTCAACCACACTACTATGCCACTGCAATAGCTTATAGTAATTACCCCCTTTTTCATGCAGGCCTAGTTACTGCAACAACATGTCATTTTGTGACGGTTTTAATTGGCTATCTCATTGGTTCATGCAGAACGACTATGTCCTTTCTTTTTTGCTATTATCACTTAATCTCTCCCCATTTGATATTTGACCTCGTAGAAGTTGAATGGTTAAGTAGCGTAGCTTTATGCTACCTGTTTATGATTAGTATGATATTAACTTTACAAAAAATAAGCAATTTTGTTAAATAAATGCGAAGCCTAGTCGCCCGGACGATTGGCTCAGTGATGCGGCGCGCAGAACCCTTAGCCGAAAGGTGGCCGATAGAAACTTGCCGCTGTAAGCAAAGTTGTGTCCTTGGACAAACCTTGTGAAGACTTTAACGGCAATTGCATGGACCTAATCAAAATTACTCGTGCCGGCTTAAAAATACATTTGTCGACTTGAAAATACTTTTGTCGACAGTGAATAAAAGATTTGCGGTTCCTAAAAAAGATTTGCCGATTGACAAAATAGTTTTGCCGATCGGCAAGAGAGTTTTGCCGATTGGCTGCAAAACAGATTAGCCGATTTGAAAACATTTTTGTCGATTTAGAAATATTTTTTTCGATTTAAAAACATTTTGGCGATTTGAAAACATTTTTGTCGATTATGAAATAGTTTTGTAGACTGAAAAAAAAATTCAGGATTGCCCTTATGCTTATGGGCCACCGTAGTTTTATTTTGATCTGGGAGAATAAAATCATAGTACTCCAACATCCTAGTACTGCAGATAGTAAAATGTTTAAATCTAAAAAGGAAACACAATATATTAGCACCATGTAACAAAAAATCACCTCGGTACGTCGACTGTCTCTGTGTCCGCCCAAATCCCGAAACAGTTGAAATACAATAAACATTAATGCGCTCAACCGGCACCACCACATATAAAACCACCATGGCCAAAACACTATTCGCCCCCCTTCACAGGGCACATCAAGGTCTTCTGGATCAATCACGATTTAACGTTTTAGTAATTAAGCAAAAATATCACCAGGATGTAAATTGCTTTTCCCGCATCAACTTTTTGTTCAGACAGTATAGCTTTTGTTACCATCCACATCCGGCGAATCAACTTAATCAAATAATCATCGAAAACACAGAAATGATCAAAAATCGGAAAGCGTAAAAAATAAGTCAATTTGATGTAATAGAAATAAAACAAATAACTTTACAGTAATACAAATCAATTATTTAAAATTAAGGCCAAAATTTGAATAGTATATTTTAAAATAAATAGATCAGTGCACGAGATAACAGATGTGCATGAGTGGATCTTTCGTTACGCATCATTTACCATGTAGATTTTTGTTATGAAGTGTATCCCACCGTTCGCCAACGAAGTCGCTATTATTATTGTTCTTTCTTTATTTGAGGCTTCCAAGCGTATTTTTATTCTTACTCTTGTTAGCCTTATTGGATGATATTGCAAGATAAATAATGTCGAACAGTCGTCAACTGAAAATATACCAAAGCAAAACGCAGCCAAACTGTTTAGTTTTGGAACATCGGACTCAAAGCAACCTTCTCCTATTAGAACAAGGATGTATTTCTACGTTGTGTGAGTAGATTTAATGTTCATGACAAACGTATCTAGACCTATTTGTTTATTGTATTAATCCATAACAATAAGCGTTTGTTTTTCAGCGCAAACAGACGGCATTGAATTGAAACAGTCCTGCAACAAAATAGCAGACACATATGGTTGCTTAGGAGTCATTATTTTAAACAAAGGTATATAAATATATCACAATTTTTGTCATGGGGCTGGAGAAAGTCTAAAGGTGGATAATAATATATATTTCTTGAACACACTAAAAAACATCCAAAAAAAGAATAGTGTTATACGATTGGGTAGTGTTTTGATTTTAAGCACAGTACAAAGGTTTAAACATACAATTAAATGAATAAGTAAAGTTTTGTTATGTGATTTATACGTTTTCCCAACTCCCCAAACAGCTGGTAATAAGACCTTTGGTCTATTTAAATTACGTATACATGTTTTTCTTTTGTTTTTTATAAATAGCATAATGGTATAGTAACTAGGGCTGCGAAAAATTAACGGTTAACCACGGTTAACCGTTTTTATGGTTAACCGTCATGTCAAATTTTAACCGTTTAACCGTTTTTTAACAACTCTTTTTTTGAACTCTTTATCTGTTCGTTGGTTGGTAAAACGCACGCTTTCATGACATGAAAACTCAGGTTTTTTCACTCATTAAGGTATTTTTTACAATGTGTTTACTGTAAAAAAAGGAATTTGGCACAGAATCCTTAAAATCGCAACCTATATAACACACACGTTCATTCATATTTTGAATTGTTACTTTACCGCCCACATTTAATTGGGGGTAATTGCGTTTTAATAATCTTCAAATATATATAACTCCATTCACACGTTGATTGTTTCATTATTAACGTAATATAAGCAACCATTCACACGTCGATTGTTTGATTGTCAACGTAATATACGCACCATTCACACGTCGATTGTTTAATTGTCAACGTAATATAAGCAACCATTCAGACGCTGATTGTTTGATTTTTAACTCAATATTACGCATTACAATCAAAGTTATACTATGTGTCTTAAGGTGACGTTTAAAAACTATAAAGTAACGCATAAATAAGATCCGATAATACCGGTAATCACGCGCGTTATTTCTTTGCTGCCCTTTACGGCTGCCTGAACGTTTTTTGCCAAAAACGGTGCCGATTTGATGGTAGTCTAAAGAAAATCGGTTAACGGTTAACCGATCATTTTTACATCAGTTAACCGTTTTTTAAATTAACCGTTAATTCGCAGCCCTAATAGTAACACATGGTTTTTGGTCATTATGCATGAATTCATATAACCATACTTAATTGGCTGAAATATGTATGAACCATGTAGAATTTACATTTGTAAACAAGGCATTAAAATAGCAAACATAAAGTAGAAATTACGGTTATGCAGATGCAGAAGCTTTAGTTCTTGTGACTGGATGCCGTGTGGTTGGTCGTTTACTGGATTCAGAAATCTACAAAATATCCGACGTCTCATTTATTTCTTTGCAAGATGCGTCGGACGTCACTAGTTCTTTATCTGATGTGAGTTTAAATTTTATCCTAAATCCCTGCTCAGCTGTTTATCTTCTTTTAAATTTCTTCCTCATTATTTATCTTCCGACAAATAAATAACGAAAGCAATGTCCTGGTATTTAGACAATTTTTAATATCTTCCAATAACTTGCAATTTGCTAACCCATACATTGGTTGCGTAAGGTTAATCAATTGTACAAATAAAACTTGCATTAATAATTTATACCTTTTGAAACGCGATTTCTTAAGTAGTAGCCAGTATCTATACACTGATTTTTTTGGCTTTATGTTATTTTAACATCAGGTAAAGCGGCTTCTTTGTTCTGGTTCGTTTTATTTTTCAACGACATTCGGTGAGGAAAATTTGAAATTTAATCTCGATTTGACGCGATCATTACAAAGGCAAGAATCTGTTCAAGAAGACAAAAGTTTTTTATGGTTAGTTCTATACAACTTACGGATGCAAATTGTATTAAAATTCATTCTTTAATCAAATGTAATAACTATATAATAGTTATTTAAGGGTATATGAAATTGAGTACCAAATGAGTTTTCTGAGAAATATGTACTGGGAAATGTATATTTCATTCTGTCAAACAGCTTGGCAGGTTAACATCTCGCGTTTCACCCAAAAGTTTGCAGGATCAAAACTGATAACTAGCCAGTTGGCTGTGTCCTTTGTCAAGGCACTTAGATAACATCGTCTAAACCCAGTGGATTATTGGGTTCCGCTAAAACTGAACTAATCATTGCTGGGTAAATCTGCAGATTAGCCTTTTGATAATGCCACTTGCACTTTCCCATTCACCTGAATAAACAAAACCATCTTATAATCCTGTATTGTTGGATGTATCCATAAGGCATTTTTCTAAACTTAAAAAAGTAAAGATTAGTTCATACAACCCAAGGTGATTTCCGATCTCATTATATAAACTCAGTGCTTATTTATTTTAATTCCATTTCAAGGAATCGTCAACTGCTGAGTTATTTCTTAACACGTGGCATTGACACAAAAGCATGGTGTGTGGAGATTATGTGCGGTGGTATTGATATTAAAACCGTTTATGTCGGTGCCTTACAGGTTGGTGCAAACTTAAATATATTCTGTAGATCTTTTGTTGACTTACTTTTACCCATATTACAATGACAACTCAATTTTTTTCCAAATTAACCTTGAAATGTCTGTTAAGGGAATTTTTTTGATATTTAAATAAGATGAATAGAAGTTTTTAAATTTTTAAGAATCTTCATTCTTTCTTAATATAGGCATTGTACCTTACTTTTTATAAATAAAAGTTAGTTGGTTTTAAACATAATGGTATAGACAGAAACACTAAGAAATCAATAAACCACCCAATATAAAGATCAATTGCACTGGCTCTCCAGTCTACAACACAAAGGATTTCAAATCAGTTCTGTCTTTTACTTACCTTAATTAATCAATATGTGGTTGGTAGTTGGTTTACATTTTTGTAATTTAAATAAACTCCGGGACAAGTAATTGTTACTTGAAATTTTCCATTTGAAACAACAATGTGACAAACTTTATTTTAGTTTATTTTTTTGCTCCTTTGTTTCAACAAAAGAAGAATAGAACAATTATTTCAAATTAAGGAGACAGGATAAAATGGCAAAACTACAGTAGTTAAAACACGTCAGTGAATAGATTTACAAATTAAGGAAAAAAACGACGTGGCCGTTAAACCTTACATTAAAAAAAATAAATTTCAACTTTACCCATAGCGACTAAATCATTATTCACCAAATATTTAAAATATGTGGTTGGTGGTTAGTTTACGTTTTTGTAATTTGAATAAACTCCAGGACAATACATTGTTACTTGAAATTTTCCATTTTGTACAACAATGTGACAACCTTTACCCATAACGACTTTTCATTTTTCACCAAATATTTGAAATCCAGGGTCGAGCTGCAGTGATATCAAGACTAAGCTGCAATCGAGTGGGCACAAGGTACAATGTACGCGGTGTTGATGATTTCGGGAATGTGGCAAACTTTGTGGAAAGTGAACAGGTAATACAGCTATCAGCTTTGGATTATATACATTTAATATATTGCCAGTACATTTAGAACTAATTAAATCCACTAAAATCCCTTATCATCCAAATCTCTTTAATTGCACATTGCTTTGTTTTAAAAAGTAAGAGTAATGTGCAATGGTAGAGTTCAGGACAGTAAATGTTTTGCTCTTTCTTTGGTTTACATACAAATAAGTTAACCATTTCTTGATTGTTTTAAGGTTTAACTGAGAGCAAATAAAAGCAAATAAAAGCAAATTCTGACTGCTTAGTCTGGCGTTTAGTGCGACGCCTTTCAGCCAATGGGTTTTAGGTTCGAAACTGGTCGCTAGCTAGGCGGTTCTGTCCTTGGGCAAGGCACTTAACAGACATTGCTTAAACGAATTAATGGGTTCTAACAAATTGAAGGAACGTGTCTATGATATGCAACACTCTGCAATAGCTCTGGTAAGCCGACGGTGGGCGCAAGGTAATCTGACCACTGCGATTGCCGTGTGTTAACCCCCTTGGTTTTCCCATTCACAAGGGATAAACATGAATATCTTATTCTATCCCATCCTATATTAGTTTTACCAGTTATTGAACTTTTCTGATCTACTAACATATACTTGCAAACTTGTCGGTTTTACAAATCTTCCATACATACTTCCATACGCCTACTCCAAATTTTTATTTAAAAAGGTAAACTGTTAACATCCCCAGATAATATTGATTGGCGATCGCTATTCATCTTTCATTCAAATCCGAGGATCTGTCCCACTTTACTGGGAGCACCCCGGTCTTAATGTTGGATCACATAAAGTGAAAATCCCTGCAGAATTTGCTGTTTCTTTGCAAGCATATGAGAGGTACTGTAGGCCAGTGCCCCGCAACCTTTTTTTACTCACATTTAGAGACTTATTACTTTTGACGAAACATTGCAGTCAAAATTATATAATAGTAGATATTCTGACAAGCTATATACATTTGATATTATATAAGTGAAATGGGTGATAGCCGTATTATTCAAATTTACAAAAACTCAAACCCTTTTTATTTGGTAAAAAATGTCTTTTAAAAATATTATTTCCCGTGGCACACTTAGCATTGTCTTGCGGCACATTAGTGTGCCCCCACACACTGGTTGCAGAGCACTGCTGTAGACCAAAAGGAAATTGTTAAATTATTTAGTTGCATTACTGTATTGTTTAAATGTACACAGATTAATGTGTTGCATGTCAAAAGGAATATGCTGATGTATGGCTAAACCCTATTATTTTCAGACACGTTGCAATATTGCATGGCATTTATTCCGATTGCGCATTCGTGAACTTGCTTGGTTCTAAAGAAGGCGAAGCAAGTTTAAGCAAGGCATTCCAGGTACATTGAAAATTTTTACCATCTAGCAGTGATATCTTCACAGGAAAATGAAACTAAAAAGTCTGAATTTGCACAATTCCATACCCTTACATGCAAACTCTTATACACTACTTGTACTGAACAAAAATAGCATTATTACTTATAAAACAATACAAAAAAATATATTGCATAATATTCTTAAAAAAATATAAATTTAAATGTTAGTTTCATTATTTTTGCATATTTTATATGCTATACAATATGAGCTGTATCATTTAAACTTGCGTTACAGCCTTAAATGTTGATGTTACTAAGTTGTTTCTTTTTACCAGAACCATCACAATTCAAGCAGTTTCAGCAAAACTTGGGATTTTATTAGTTTTGATTACCATACGGAGTGTCGGGTTGGTAAATTTGCCAACATCTCCAAACTAATGGGTAAGTTATCCAGATATATTAAATATTAACTTAATGCAGGCTCTTTGCATTTCTGCCTTTGAAAACCTTAATTAAAACAAACTATGCAAATCAATATATAGAGTGTACACTCTACCATTCAAAATGTATCTAATTATTCTAGTCTAAAATGGAACAAAAGGGCTTCTTGGCCGTACTTTTTTAGTTACATAATACAGTAACTGTACATTTGACATACCCCTGTGTCCTGCATATTGTTAATACATGCATTTTTTATTGTGACAATATTTAGGTATTTGTTTAAGACTCTTTAAAATCCAATTTTATCAAATACAACAATCCCTAAATGTTTACTGATTGTCATTATTAAGTGTAGTGAACTTAATAACCACAAATTGTAGTGTTGAATATTTTTGCTTCAAAGCATCGTGACAAAATTTGCTTATAAGCACAACAGTTATCATTGTGTGATGTTTAACAGTGTTGACTATTGAAAAACATAAATCACATCCTGTTTACAAGTGATAAAATTGAACATTTTACTATCTTAATCCCTTCTTAACTTAATCCCAAAGCCGGCTACCCCCTCAGTACTGGGTCGCGCTTGCACTTTTTTACTTAAGGCTTAAATAATATCAAATTTAATTAGTTAATTTGTTTTAATTGTTTTGTTAAAATTTATTTTTATTAATTTAAAAGGTTTAACGGCCACATCATTTTTTCCTCTAATTTGTAATGTGTCTGTTCACTGACGTGTTTTAACTACTGTAGTTTTCCCATTTTATCCTGTCTCCTTAATTTGAAATATTTGTTCTATTCTTCTTTATTGTAAAGAAGGAGCAAAAAATAAACTAAACTAAAAAAACTCAGACAAACTCTCTCCGAACTTGACCAAGCATGGTGTTTTAAT
>CH002950.1:1554887-1565920 GCA_000149265.1 Ciona savignyi
TCGCCCCACAAAGGTGTAACCCCCATCAAGTATCTTCGTCTTTCAGCACCAATTTTTCAGAATTCGACTTAAAAAACTGAACCCTTGTATTTCACACCATACTTTATTTAAAATTTTATAATATTTTATTCTTTTATTTCAATTGAACAGGTGAATGGGGTGAAACTAAATTCAACATTTTTAAAAGCGAAAATATGCATTTGTAGGCTTGTATTAAGAGCAAAACGGCTAAAAAATTGTGGAGCAGTTTCGAAATGTTACCCATCTCTGTGTGTTAATCACTTTGGAGTTTCTTTCAAATCAGCAAACCTTGTATTTATGTTACTCCCAGATTCCCTGTGCAATTTGTTTATCAACGCATCGTGCAATTGATATAGTGACGAAAGTTCCATTCCCCCCATATATGTGTGTGTATATGTGTGTGTAAATGTGTGTGTGCGTGAATGTGTGTATGTATGTGTGTGTGTGTGTGTGTGTAAATGTGTGTGTGTGTGTATGTGTGTGTGAATGTGTGTGTGTGCATGAATGTGTGTGTGTATGTGAATGTGTGTGTATAAATGTATGCGTGTATGTGTTTGTATGTATGTGCTTGTGTGTGTGTCTGTATTCAATCCCTTTGTCTTCAGTGTTCTAATAGTTAACCACAGTCAAATATATACCTACACTAATTTCTCATATCTGGTTAACGTTACGTCTATGTGCACATACCCATGCGTTGACTTTACGCTGAAAATGTTCACCCCATATTCATATAGGTTCACCTGATTTTAAAACAATATCCTATTTGTGTTAATTGTGCGTAAATTATGTTCTCAATTTTGTTTGTATCTTTATATCCCTACCCTAGTATTGACCGTTGTTTAGTAAGTACACCAGTTTAAAACTCCATCATATATCAACTTTCTATTTCACGAAAAGAAAACAATGTACCTAACATACCAGCCTAATTAAAATTACTGCTGCAAAATGGCATTTTCGGTCAATTCCGTTCTCGCCGCTTAATCCGCTTCGCTCCAGCATCTATCTTGCTCTTTATAACTCGTATAAAAATCTGCCGTGCAATAAACTCAACCATTTTGAAACGTAAATGTGCATAACGAATTGTTCGCAACGTTTAGCGCGCGCGCAATGCTTGTTTAAATCGTAAAGGCTTATAGAAAGGAACCATCGCACGTTCGAACTTGGCGCAGTAAAAATAAAAAGTTTCGAACCCATGATGGGCTAGTCACCAGAACAGTTTTTTTTGTATAAGATACTCAGAAATCTATTAAATTTATCACTAAGTGACCTAAAATTATTTTTTCGACAGAATACTAGATAGGCCTATTCGTTGTGGCCGCTTACAGTCCACACTTATGTTCACGTAAACCCGAATCAATTTAAAATGGCACAGTACCAGTAGGCCAAAAGCAATAAGGTCACGTTCATATAAAAAAGTTCTGCCTTTTCAAGAAGTTTAGACTTTAGACATATATACTTGTATTGCTGCGCCTTTGTCTGACTTACCCCTTTTTCATAAAATAATTGTCAAGAGTAAGAAAATCAGACGTTTGTCTCTTTCTGTTCTGTTGCCACCCCGTGTGCAAACTGCACCCAAGTGATTTTATATAAACTAAAATGGTCGCGAGGTGATCTGACGATTGCCCATGTGTTAACCCCTTTGATTTTTCCATTCAGGGGATAAACATGAATATCCTATCCTATCCTGAATATAAGGAATATTTTTCATGCACATCATCGATTTTGTTTTCATTTAACATAGAAAGCAGTTTAGCCAGTACCCTTTTATTATTAAAAATACATATTTTTGGAATTTATGGGGATTTTCTTTGGTTTCTGTAGCCTTTGAGCCCAAGTGCAAATCAGATTAGTGGTTTGTGGGCAGACAAATGTTTGTTTGATCTTAACCAGCCACTGGATAGACAGATATGCTCTTGTGTAATGAACCGAACGGACATTGTTTGAAGCAAGTAGATCAATGCTTTGTACTAAAACTAAACGAACTTCCCCATCTTAAACCTATTGAAATTGCAATAGCCCAAGCAATCTAATTATTGCCCATGTTATAACTAACGACTGTTTCGTATTCACGCTGATAAAACATGAATATCCGATTTATCCTATTTATAGTAACTTACAGCATGTAACACATCATAATGACAAAACAATAGCGTCGTTCTAGCTCCAATGTCACATTGTCCCTTTTCTCATAATTGATTTAGATGGCGCGTTAGTAAAATAAAAATTATGAACTTCATAATTTAGTACACCCAAGGTACGGAGATAACTCCGTTAACATTTTTGTCCGTGTTTTAGTTGAAAGCCTCACTGTTGATGAAACGGAAATCTTTCGTTTGTAATTCGCTTCTAACGCGAACCTGCCGTCATCCTTTTTATCAATACTTTATACTGCAGCCGGTGCCAAATTGACCTTGGCTAAGACAGTTCCTAGTCCTTTGTCTTGCGCTGTCTGCACTATAATAGTTAAGTCACAAAATAACCAGTGGGTACTTTATTCAACCAAGCTCTGCTTAATTAATAAAGCTTAAAAAATATCATGTAAAAACGAATGGTCCAAAGCCCAGAAAATCTGACCTTTAACTATACATTAGTCTGAGTGGTTACTAAAATACCTGTCAGGTGTGTGTTTTTAAATACTATTATTCTTATATTCATAACTCAAATGTTTCACAATTGGAAATTAACGGCTTAGCGTTCTTTTGCTTAACATCTCTTTAACCGCTTATAGTTAAGTATAAATACCACTAAACTGCGCAGAACTGTGTTGTTATTGTTTATTCATTCAGGCTGTTGACGTATCTATGTGCCAAGTCTTGTTTGTTTTAACAGTGTTTCTTGTATATAACAATTTGTTTTATATGTAGGCAGTCTAGGCATAATGTGTTGTTTATGTAAAATATGCTAGAAGCAAATGGTATTGAGGTTTGGAATTAGACGAGAATAATACTACTGGAATTTACTGTTTTGATGTATTTTCTTTTAGCGGTTCATACTTTTAAGTTCAAAAATGTAAAACCGCAATCCTAGCTCGAGGCCCTTATAGTCGTGAAAGCTTAACACTGGTTATGACACCATTGCAAGAAACTTTCCTGGTGTAATTATGAATTAATCGTGCTGTAAGACAGCAGTAACGATATTTTGTTTACTTGCCGGTACTGTCATTAGAGTGGTGCCGGTGCACGTAGCACTAAGACTCAAACACGAGTCAGTTCTATTGTAAAAACAAACTTGCTTTGTAAAAACGTTTGTCGAAACTGTAGTTGCGAGTTTTTTCTCTAAGAACAGGCAGGGCAGAAAAGCTTAATGTTTCTTTACAATAAATATGGTTATTCTAGTTTTCAGTCAATATATTAATTAAAATATCTATATTGCTTTATAGTGTTTTCAGTCTGTACCGACTTAGGAAATGTGATTACTCACATATCCTCCAATCTTGTAATGTAGTCGTTTCGGATGGATAGTATATACCATTCTTATGCTGCCACATAGTATTTTTCATATCGGCTAAGCTTATTATTTCCATAGTTTAGTATCGTCGGAACAATCACTTTAATCTAGCTTCCGTTTCGTTGTTCGTAATGATGTTGATATATTATACATATTCTTCATTAACTCAACCATACTTAAGGCCTGTTTAAATAACTGAGTTAGATTATAATAACTAAACTGTGTTTATTGGCGAGATGAAAAGAGCTTCTAAACAACCAAACGTGCAAGGTATGATTTGATTTTGTTTTAAAAGTACAGTTATTTTGGAAACTAAGTTATTTTAAAATCATCTTATCTTGCGGTTAGCTATAAACTATTGTCAGAATAGTACGATCATCCTATTCCGACTGTGATAAGGAAAATATATTATACGTATGCGCCAACATAGTATTAAAAACCAACAATATAAATAATAATGTCCCGAACACACAATCGACCATCTTCAAAATAAACCGTATGTTTGATTTCGTTAAAAGTCTCTAGGAAAATGTGAGGTGCATTTTTTAACTGGTTTTTCTTTCGATATAATCAACTTAGTTTTGTTGTTCTAGATTTGCATGGAGAAGTGATTATACCGAAAAAGAAACAGCCTACTGGTGAGTTAATAAAAATTACTCCTTTTTTATTATTTTTTCAAAGTGATATAATAATTTATGTTTTTATAGATGTTTCGGTTAGGGACCCGCCGTTCAGTGGCTTGTACAATGGCACGTACACAAGCGGCCGGGACGCCAGGGCTGAACTTGAATTGAAAATTGATATGGATGAGTTGCGCGATTTCTCCAAAGTTCTTAATGTTGTCAGTGGCTCGATCACGATTACAAGTGGTCGAAGGCTGGACTGGTAAGACTTTGTACAGATTTTTGCATCAAGTTTTATCGTTTGTAACCTATTGGTTGTCATACGAAAACACTATAGTGATTTCTTCGCATTTTATGCATTTCACATATGATAAACCATAAACATGCTACATATCACGTTCTTAATACTTTATGGACAATAGTTTATTTTGCTCTTATATATTAATTGCCCGAAATCACGGGCCTTTTTACATTATTTCAGGTTTAAATCAAACAAGGCGATGTATTTTTCATCGATGCCCGGTAATACGACCTTAGAAATCCCCGCCGAATCGGCGAATTTCGAAAGGGTCATATCGGCGAAGGTTTTGGCGACCCGTAGCGACGGCGCGAAATTCAATGGCGCCGTTCTCATCAAGTTGATGCTCCCGCAAGATGACGGAGTTTGGAACGGAACGTTTGAGCTGAAAGTTGATGGCCAAGTTATTAACTTTAGTGGAGTCGAAAGAAAAAGTCTGGTAATTCGTTATTTATCATGGTTAAAATGGAAAATGACTTTGAACTTTATTGGCCAATCTATATGTGATAAACTGTATAATTAAATTACTTAGGATAGGATATTCATGTTTATTCCCGTGAATGGGAAAACCAAGACGTTTAGTACACGGGCAATCGTCAAATCACCTCGCGCTACCGTCGGGTTACTGGAGCTATTGCAGTGTGTTGTGTATGATAGACACGTTCGTTCAATTTGGTAGAACACATTAATTCGCTGGGTTCTTGCCCAATTTTCAGTACAGTCAGCAATTATGGTATTGTTTAACGAATTTCTCGTAGTCGTTCTGCACCAGCACATCACTAATTATTCTCGTTTGCTTCAGTTCTTTCGAGATGTACATGTGGACATCGATTATGTACAGCAGAGTGTTTGGCCAACAATTAAACTTTCGGACTTCCATGACTACCCTGAGGAATTATCCGATCGAAAACTGGACCCCTTTGCAGTTTTCGAGGATGCCGGGATTAAACTACACTATAATAAGTCTGATAGCGACAAGGTAATTTGGTTTTTAACATGTAAGTTTTATTATGTAAGCTTCATAGACGAAATAACAATTACCCTTTTAAAGTTATTTTGACGGATTGTTCCCCAACATTAGCTTGTTCATGTTTCCGAGCTCGCACAACGCTCACATAATTTAATCAGTCGGAAATTCCCTAAAGTTCTTGAGTAAAAAAACAACTAATGACGTAATAGTCTAGTTTAATTGATATTTTCAAAGAACGTTTACAAATTGCGGGATTACCAACTAGTCTACGAATGTTAATACACTTATATTGGAGAAGTGGGAAAGTGGAATAAGGTAATAACGTATTGTCCATTGAAACTTGATGTTATTATTTTGTGTTTTTCATTAAACGTTAATGTGCCAACACCATTTTTTTACTAATTTAGTGGGCAATGAGCAAAAAAGGTTAAAAACCCCTGTTCTAAACCAATTATAATGTATTGTTAATAAATGTCTTAATTGTTTAGATGACAATTAAAATCTATAAACTGCGATAACAATTAACATACTAAAAAGTTTAAGCGTCACCGAAAAGTCCACTGCAATATAACTCTTTAGCCATTGATGTAAATATTACTTAGATTTTCAAACTTTTCCTGGAAATTTATAAACAAAATAAAATTTGTTATGCAATTAGTTTATTTCTTCTTACCCTAAAAAGTAGCGTTAAGCGTTAATACCAAATTAATACGCAATGATTGAATACCCGGAATACTGACGGTATACTAGAAAATATACACCTGTTTTAAGATAAACAGAAAACAAGACTTTATTTTTAAGCACTTCGGATAAAATGTAAAATTATCATATAGTTATTTATCGGTACCTCTTAATACTACAGGATCGCGTGGATCACATGGAGCGCTTGAATCGCTTACTATACTTCGTAATTACAAAAGCCACGATATTAATGTTAGGGTTGGGGTTAAAGTTAGTTCTGGGGTTGAGATTAGTGTTTGGGACAGAGTTAGAATTACTTTCCATAGCAATCTAAGTGATCCAAGCGGTCCTGTAGTATTTAGAGGCACCCGTTATTTATTACTGATTGCATGGCTGAGACAAAAACGTGCTCACACTGCGTGAAAGCCAATTTCACTTTATATCTGTTCTAAAACAATGACAAGCCAATAAGCAAGCTTTAAAATCTATCTTATGTCAAAGGCAATTATTATTCCACAGCCAATAACAACATAACTTTTAGATTTTTTTTAAATTGCTGAATATGTATGAATTTTCCCTTTTTCGTCTTTCGAAAAACTAAAAATATTGTTTATATTTTTCTGATTTTAATAAAAAATAAACTAAAAAAATTTTAAAAGTGAAAAATGAGCCTATTGTTACAGAATTCCTATGGTTTCGCAGGACGCTGTCTTAACGGCCTACCGTGAGACCATTTACAAGGGCTTGCAACGTTTTTGCTTTATAAAAATACTCATAGTTACGAAACAAATATAAAACTAATAAAAACGATCGGCTATTAAAAACAAGTCCGTACAGTTTGAAAGCCAAGAGAGAACTGATTTTTAGGAATATAAATTTGAAGACATCACGTAAATTACAACAGCACCGAACGTTGATTACTTGAATACCCCGAGAGATAAAAACGTGCGTGTAAAAATAGGCAGGCAAGATAAAATGATTAAAAGGTGCAAAGGGTGTGAAATACGTGTAAAATAAAAGGAAACAAACAAAAGGCGTAAAACAGTGAATTAAAATTGTATAACCAATGTGATATTTAAAGTGTATAAAAGGTGAATAAAATATATATAAAAACGTGTCAAAACATAACAAAATAAACGAGCCCCCGTGCGCGTTACACCTATTACGTTATTGTTTGTAATGAATTATATAATGAATTTTATTGGCTGTATCTATACACTGTGTTGAAATAAAAGCCATGATACGTGCGTTTCCTGTACCTTGCAGCTGTAACGCGCGGTATCGTTCTCTAACATTGCTCTCACAACAGTAATTTCGTTACTTAGGCGCTCAGGCAGCGACAAACACAGAAACAAAAGTATGTTCATACACACTAGCTTTTTAATAACAATGTCCAATTGGTTGTAGAATTTTTTTTTACTTTTGGGCAAGTCACAAGACTAAAACTCTGGCGGTGTTATTATAATGCATATGTTGGTACAAAAATATCCAAATTAACGTATTGTCATCGGAAAAAAACAGCCGTCAGCGTATGAGCAATGAGCATACAGGTTAAAAGTGATGACGTATAAAGCTAACATTTTATTGTCATTTTTTTGTTGATTTCTCTTTAAACCAATATTGAGAGAATATGTTGGCCAATGAGCGCCCTCGTCTGTAAAAGACAAGCGAATTGACAATGAATATTAATCATCCATTTCTGGTTGTTTCGACGAAAATTTGCATACAAATAATTTATCAAAAACTGAGTTGTCCCTTATGTGTGTTTTTTAACAAGCTGTACACACAGTTGTTTAATTAACTTCAAAGCTGTATATTATAGTGGACATTTGCTAAATGCTTTTAAAATGGATGTTCGTGGCTATTCCAATTTATTGTACAGGTCTTTGTAATAAACGTTCTTGCCAGCTAAAACTATTAGGGCGTAAAAACCATCCAAGCCTGCTACATTATTTCCAATTTAGTCGTGCCTGCTGAAACCAGTTCCTTTTAAGCAACAAGTTGCTCTCAATCATTTGCTATTTAGCCTATGATAATATAATACGGTGGAGGCCTTTGTAAAATTATCAGCTATTTGTAAAACAATAAGGGTTTTGAGATTTAACCTATATGCGCAAACATATAATACAATTTTTTGAAATGTCAAATATTTTTTGCACAAAATATATACATTATTTTATTGAACTTTAAGCAATCAGAAATGAAGTTTTTTTGTTCTTATATGCTTGTATTTTAAATATGAATATATATTTATCCACGAATACGATTAAAATTTGCGTACAAAATTCACTGTAATCGGAGGCTTTTCCACATTTTGTTTTGTGTTACAACTAAACGAGCCTTCTGAGAAGGCTGATACAAATTGAGTACAAACGTCGCCGGTGTTTTAGTGTGGAATTGTTTTTGTAAACAATTATCTTTGATTCTAAATCAATTAGCGTTTGACCTCCGTATGAACATTGTTCTCCAAAATTGGCCGGTAAGAAATTCTGTAGCAAATTAAAATAATACTACTGTTTCACAGTACAGCGAGCAGCACTTGGCACAAACAGTAAACAAACACATTAGCATAACAAACATCCAATCTTGACGTAATAGACCAATTATTTAATAAATATTCAAATTAGTTAAATTTCACATTCGATAGGCGAGAAAATATGCTGGCCAATCAGCGGCTACAAATGTCATGGAATAGGCCAATTAACGACGAGTATTAATAATTTTTTGGTTGTTTCGATTAAAATTGGCATGCAATAATTTAACAAAACCTATTGCACTACATTTGTTTGAATTCAATACTTACTTAAAATCGCTGTACCTTGTTGCCTTTGTTATCGTACAATTCTGTGTAATTAACGAACCTAAAAATCATCCAAGTCTGTCACATTAATTCCAATTTAGTCCCGGCCTAGGGTTATGGGATATGCGCTGTGTTTCGAATGTGGTTTTATAATTTTAATCAAATTTTGGTATACTTTTACTTAAATAATCCTTCTATTATTGCGGTAATGTTACTTTACCTTTTACAGAATTTTAAATCTGCCTACAAACGTTGTTGCTTTTAGACACAAAACTTTCGCTCTAAAAATCGCGTCTTTAACAGTCAAAAACGTTTTTGGTGTTGCCGTGATGACAATTTTGCGCGTTTTGGCAGATTTTAAGCGCCTAAAATTATTAATGCAAATCAACTTATCCTTTTTCATGTCCATTTATATTGCTTTTCCTTGTAGATCAGTGACCCGACCCCCAACAACCCATGGACGAAAGATGACATGTACGAGGTGATGACAGAGCATTTTGACGAATCGCCGGAAGACACCAGTGTGTGGTGCATGATAGCCACCAATCCTCCTGATTCTAGGTTCATGGGATTTTCATTTGAAAGAGATGGAAGAAAGGGTTTTGGAATGTTTACTGGGTAAGTCACTATCAGTTAACATAAACTTAAAATCAAGCGTTGATGTCTGCATTCCCAAGAAATGGTCTAGTTAAAACTTTATAACTTCATGAATGTCTGATGTAACATACAGAATACCGGTTATTTCTTTATATATATTAATTATTAGCAAATATATATTAATTATTAGCACTAAAATAAAAAAGCAAACCTACTACCCCCGCAGTTACACATAGTATAATTGTGTTAAAAGAAAGAATTCGTAAACCGATAAAACACCCAAAAATTGTTTTTTTCAGAAAAAAAATGTTTAGAATTAAACCCTTATGAGTATTTTTTTACCAACAAACGACTTTTGCCTATTTTTTACATTTTTAATTAAAAAGTTAATAAATTATATTTTCGAGTTTCACCGCGTGGGAATTCCCCTTGTCACAAAACTATAACAGTTTATTATTGATCGTCAGACAACGAGTAACGGTTACATGAATTTTGGAATGATATGTACTAAGGAGCACTGAATATTACTGCAACGTTCTAACCCTTTAATTGTCATATATGTATAATATTTTGTATTATTTTGACTTTATTCCCAATTAGAGTGACAGTATCAGATACTCTATGTAGCTAAACCTACAATTATCCTACTTCTTTTTTCCCCAATAATTTCCATTTTTAATCCTTGTTTTATTTACCTTTTCAAAAAATTTTTTTGTGTTGCAGACACAGTTCATTCGAAGGGTTGTTGGATACAAGTAGTGAAGATCACAGTTATGCCACCCGTAGATTCCTTCATTACTTTGTCCATGAGATCGGTCATACCATGGGCCTCTTGCACCCATTTGAGCTAGGTATGTTAATTTATTAATATCCCTCTTATCCAGTATGGAAAGTACGGCAGCTGCACACTGGAGTTTTATTTTTTCCTGCGTCTTTGCACACTTGGGTAATTTCACACACGCTCGTGAGCTGGCAGTATAAACATCGTATAATTTCCAACAAACCTGTAAACCTACCCCTGGACCTCGGGTAATTTACTTTTAGTACGTTTTTTGTTAATGTTAGCTGATGGACACGATAGATTTAGGATAGAATAATATGTTTGTTTAAGATTTTTACAAAATAGTAATAAAAGGGAGATTTTGTGCACACTTGAAGTGTGCACTCTTGGACGTTTGCACACTGCACACTTAAATATTTGGCGTGTGCACACTCGAGATCTCGGCGAAAATTGACTTACTTTCCATACGGGCCTCTTATGCTAAGTTGAGACTTTTCCAGGGTAAATAAGTTTGTACTGTCCCGCCACTTAGTCTGGTGGTTTATAGCTCCGGTAACCCGACGATGAGCGCGAGGTGATCTGACGATTGCCTGTGTATTAACCCCCTTGGTTTTCCCATTCACGGGATAAACATGAATATATCCTATCATATCCTACTGTGGATGCTATTTTTTTAGCCACTAGTTTAATAAATGTACTTTTAAAGCTTATTTTTCTAATTTTTAGTTTACTGTATGTACAATATCAACATGTATAACATATATTCTAACTGCAACCTAAATTACAGGTCGCCCAGAATCTCTAACTTGGATGAA
>CH002950.1:1572505-1617789 GCA_000149265.1 Ciona savignyi
GTGGCCGATGGTTAAGGCGACCGATACATATACATACTTTTTAAAACGGTCCTTGTGACGAGCCCATCTTGGATTCAAATCCTGGCTCTGTCAAAAAAAAACAACTTTTGTCGTAAAAATGTGTAGTTTTACCAAAAACATTGCTTTATAGAGTGTGAATTTCCATTCTTTTAAACTGAGAACGCTATTGCCATTTTTTAAATTTCTCTCATGGCACAAACTCTTTTAGTCTTTCACCCATTATCAATTTCTACTTCTAGGCGTGGCGGTACAATGAGACTGCATCCACGGGTTACAACGCTGGATTCGAATTCCACAACGACCCAAGAAACAGTGGATTCTCTCCAAGACTTCCCGGTGGTTTCACTAGACAGCAGCGAGCTAGATTTCAACGCTTTGAGCAGAGATTCAACCGCGCTGTTCAAAATGATGTTCTGCCACCTGTTGTAATTGCAGGACAAACTTATAAGTAAGGCTGGATGTTAGAACCAATAGCTAACTGGTATTTTTAAGCCATATGAACGTTTTTGAAAAAATGTGTTGTATACTGAGATAAAAACACATTATATTATAATTTTTTATTCCAGATTAAATCAATGTGTTATATACTAGGATCATTATGCCAACCATAGAAGGCTATCTATATCTACACAAAATGCATAAATCCAAAAATACAGTATTTCAATGGACGCCAACTGGACTGGACATGTCATTGAAGCATCTTCTGGAACATGGCGTGCAGAACTGGGATCAATTCACAATGAAGGTCATGGTGTATTCGCTGGGCTATCAGGAAGAGTAAGTCTTTTTGCATATGGGAATGTCTGTTTAAAGGAAAACAGCATCTCTAGTATTTTTTAGTCTTTACTTTTAATTAAATTTTTTTTCGATTTTAATGCATTTATTGTTGTACACATAACTGCGCTTCTCAGTTATAGTCGCGAGTTTAAAACATGTTAATCATATACAACACAACACAATGCAATAGCTATGGTAACCCGACGGTGGGCGCGAGGTGATCTGACGATTGCCCGTGTGTTAACCCTCTTGGTTTTTCCATTCACGGGGATAAACATGAATATCCTATCCTTACTAATCTTTCCAACAGGGCTCAGGTTACATGGCATCAACCGTGACTGCCATGCGTGACCCGATATTCTATCGCTGGCACAAGCACGTGGATAACTTGTGGCAATCGTGGGCAAATAACCGTATCACCGATCTTCAATCCGATGCTCCAGCTGTTGTGATTCGACCAAGTGACATCATAATAAGCAACAATGCCAATCCCCCGACTGGATTCAGCACGTAAGTCTTTTTTTTAACAAAAAAATTCTGTATTGAAATTATATGTGCCGTAATTGTTATAACAAAAATCTATGGAAATTTTTTACTTAGAAGATCACACTTCTATATGCGTAGTCAAATCTACCACCCATGACACTGGCCAGCACCATGTTAAATTATATACTCATATGTCAAGTAAATACAGTCAAATCTCATTACTATGCTATCTGTAGAGGTAAAGTGGCATAAAAACAATGAATAGTAATGAGTGGAATAGTAATGATGTTCTGTATAAACAACTACAGTATATTGTACCGTACTGTAAAAGTGGTACAGTAGTCAGTGTGACAAAATAGTGAGGTGGCATAGTAAAGAGATTTAACACCCCTTCATGAATTACTAGTCATGCATTTCCATTTAACATGATCTAAACTGAAAGCCTCCTTTTCCTAGATTTTCGAACACCAATTTCCAATCAGACGAACTTCAAACATATCTTGGACCCCCGCAGAAGAAATTTGAATGGGATAATAAAATATCCCACCAGCCATTCACCTATCACATTCGATTCCAGAGGGCACCCCAATCCCAGGGTAATAAACGTTGTATTTATTCAGCACTTACATAAAAAGGGGCAACGTTTAAAGGAGAGAAAGAGGGAAGGAGGAAAGGAGGGAAACTGAACACTAAAATTATGGAAACTAATTTTAACCCTGTCCTTAGGAACTCTAACCCCATGTTTAAAACTAACTGTAATGTCATAATCTTCATTTTAGTGTGCAGTTTCCCTCCTTTTAGTTTTCTCCCATAAAATGTAATTTATAAATAAACCAGTTTTTAAATTCACATAAACATTACAAATATAATGGGTCTAGCTAACACAATGAAACAAAATATGGTTTGCGAACATTTTTGTAAGGAAATATTGCCATCTTTAAAACATAAATTTTGTTTTATTTTTTATTGTTTATGATCTTCACAAATTGTATCAGTATAAATAATACATCCAAGCACGGTGTTCTGATTGTGTAACCCTGAAAATGTATTCATTTTATTATGACAATTTAAATTTTCTGCAGGTGAAATCAACCTGACGGTTCGCATTTTCATTTGTCCTGCTTCTCAATCGAACAACAGACTAAGCTGGATAGAAATGGACAAGTTTGTGTACAGGTATGTTCGTATTCTAGTAATAGGGAAATTCTCTTCGCTGAAACAAATCCATAATTTCTTTCGTTTTCATTCATTTTGCTTTATGTTATACATATTTTTTTACTCTAAAAATATATCTTTGTGGTATAAGTTACTCTGAAATTAAATATGTCACTTTGGTATAAGTATATGGCAAAGTATAGTATACAAGTAAAGTCCTAGAGACGTTCCACTTTTTAATATATTAACAACTACATTATTAAAGTTTTCCGATCATGTTGAATGTTCTAATTATGATTTTGTTACGTTTCTTTGGCCATGTTTTCTTAAGTTGATTTTGACCATTATTTTCACTTTGTTAATATCAATCCGATTCTTGACTACTTAGTTTAGTTTATTTTTTGTTTCCACGATAAAAACACTAAGCAGGACCTTTGATAAAAATTTGAAAAACGGGAAAAATCGGCGAAATGACAGTTGTTAGAACACGTCTAAAAAAGCAATAAGTTATTAAATTTCAGTATAATTAGATGTGGCCGCTAAACCCAAAATACTACCTGTGTGATTAAGTGCCTGGTGACAGTGGTTCATGAATGTTATCCTAATTCATTGAAATCAAATAAATCATTTAAAAATTGTCGTTATACCAAATATCATAACAAAAGTCCGCAATAGCTTTGATAACTCGACTGTGACTGCCATTGGTCCCAATAAGACATGACAAAAAGGACAATAAATGATAAAATGGAATATCTTACCATGTTCCAAAGAAACATCCTTCCGTCACAAACTATATTCATCAACAGACTTGCAGCCAACGCAACATCTGCTGTAATATCCCGTCCTGACCTTCACTCTTCAGTGATCAAACGTGAGCGTGGTTTCATGACAGGTGATGTTGAACAAAACTTCACGACTGCAGCGACTGGGTTCTGTGAATGTGGATGGCCGCGTAACATGCTTCTTCCGCGGGGAACAGTGGTATGTGGTCGGCTGTAGTAGGGTAGAGACATTTTTTTATAATATATAAGATACTTATGTGATGATGGATGGTGTATAGGATTCTCATGTAATGATGGATGGTATAGGATAGGATATTCATGTTTATCCCTGTGAATGGGAAAACCAAGAGGGTTAACACACGGGCAATCGTCAGATCATCTCGCGCCCACCGTTGTGTTACCGGAGCTATTGCAGTGTGTTGTATATGATAGACACATTCCTTCAATTTGGTAGAACCTATTAATCCGCTGGGTTCGGGCAATATCCATAAAGTGCCTTGCCCAATGACACAACCGACTAGCTAGTAACCAACCAGTTTCGAGCCTTCAACCTTTCGAATGAAAGGCGACGCACTTAACCGCCAGACTAACCGGCAATATGACATGGGAAGCCATCGTTTCCAACCCTAATTTCTCATCATTGATCCCAACATCCAGCAAGGGGAGCAATGGAGGTTGTGTGTCTTCCTCAGCGACAATGATGTGGACAGTATCGGCATCCGGAGCACATGTGGGAGCATGAGCTTCTGTGGCTCCTCCGGGCAAGCATACCCCGATCGAAGGATGATGGGATACCCATTTGCCACTCCGATCTCGATTGGGAATACTAATCAGACTGTAAGATGCTTTTTTAAATCATTTTTAAGTGCAGTGTTAATATTAACAGTTGAAATTATTGCTAGAATCAATGTTTTCATATGATAAATACACAGGATAGGATATTCATGTTTATCCCATTGACTGGGGAAAAGCAATGGGGTTAACACATGGGCAATCGTCAGATCACCTCGTGCCCATCAGTCTGGGTTACCTGGAGCTATTGCAGTGTGTTGTGTATGATAGACACGTTGCTTCAATTGAGTAGAACCCATTAATCCGCTGGGTTCAGACAATGTATGTAAAGTGCCTACCCAAGGACACAACCGACTAGCTAGCTACCAGTTTTGCACCTGCAACCTTTCGATTTGAAAGGCGACACTTAACCACCAGACTAACCAGCTGGACAGCATTGTCCTAGTGGTCTCTAGGGTTGTTCTGAAACAATGAAACACAGGTATTTGTGAGAATAGCATACCACCAGCCGTGATGACATCAGAGCTATTGTAGTATGTCTATTATTGTACTTTTTTGGATGAATATAACTGCTAATTTGAGACAACAACCTAAATGTCCCATTTGAACAGAATAGTGTTCGGGTTGCTTAATCTTCCAAGAAATTCTCTTTTATGCAGTTATAATATGCTGTTGAGCAGGCAAAATCGCCTACCTGACTTCTAATTTGCAGAAAAAACTCCCGATTTACTGTGAACATGAGTTGTTAGACAGAGATCATAAAAAACCACTGCATTATGTTGATTGTACAGAACAAGAAAATGAAAAATATTAACATTTTTTCCAAAGCCTGAGGGAGAAAGTAAAATTTAAAGTATTACTCATTATATTCCCCTGATCACTAGGTTCAAATTGAAAATGCGATGTCCACGCTTTCGAATGCCTCTATTTCGTCGTTTATCATCAAGAACAACGTTACAGTCTCTCCGCCTGTTCCAGCGGTTGACACATGGTCACCGTGGCAACAGCTGGGTGTGGATGACGGCACAAATGAACGAAGCACCCAAATTGCATCATTCAGGTCGGATAGGTTGGTATTTAGAAACGGAAACATCACCCTCTCTTCTCCCATGCCCCAACTCAAATCAGTTTCATTAAAATATCCATTATTTCTGTATAGAAGTTTAGTTTAGTTTTAGTTAAGTAAAAAATTTAAGAAACCTTTGTTTTCGTAGGCAAGTCACTTATTGGATATTGCCTGAACCCAGTAGAACTATAGGTTCCACCAAAGTGAATAACCGGTAACCCGATGTGGGCGCGAGGTAATTTGACGATCGCCCTTGCGTTTTTCTTGCACGAGAATAAACATCAATTTCTAGATTTATATGTAAACCCTTTGGCACGATCATTCATTTTTATGTTGCGTTCATCACATACCTCTATTCATCATTTTTTACGACTTTTCAAATGACATTTGATTTTAAAATCAAATTTTGAATTGCAGTCCCAGCGGATTTACTGGCGTTTTACGCGTCCTTATTGATGATGCTGCGATGACCCTTGTCAACTTGAATACGATCCGAGTTCGGTTCCAGGGTAGGGGGCCAGGAAATGGGTCGTACGGTGTGTCAGCGGCTTATGTGGGTGTGCGACAGGGAAATACCCTAAATTTAAGGCCGGGATCAAACGCACCCCCCATCACCATTGCCGGACAAAGTTCATTTACTGTCCCAGAAACTGGTATAATATCCGATGAACTCAACTTGGGGTAAGAATGCGACAACTTTCATTTTCGAAACATTTCTTTAAATTGTAGAATAGGATATTCATGTTTATACCCGTGAATGGGAAAACCAAGGGGGTTAACACACAGGCAATCGTCAGTTCAGTGAGATCACCGCGCACACCGTCGTGTTACCTGAACTATTGTAATGTGTTGAGTATGATTCACACGTTCTTTCAAATTGGTAGAACCTATTAATCCGCTGGGTTCAGGCAATGTCCGTTAAGTGCCTTGCCCAAGGACACAATCGATTAGCTAGCTACTAGATCAGAACATGTAACCGTTCGGTGGAAAGGCTTCGCACTTAACCGCAAGACTAACCGATCGAATATAAGTACACATTTGTCCTTATATCACCTCTTCTGTGATTTTTAATAATGATAGTCGGTCTGTAACCCTAACTGCTTTAGATACTCGTATTAATGTAACCTAATAAGACTGCTTTTCCCATCAGCGAATCTGCGGCTGTAGACTTGTTCGTAACGTTCACGGTCTCCAGTCCCGGTTGCTTTTTAAGTGCTGCCGACTCCATAACAAACAGCAGTACCTTTGGCATCAGCAACCCATCTGGTACAGTTCCTCAAAATTGGGAAGGCCGTTCTGACGTGGGAAGTTCTACTTCGTTATACTGCGTGGGAGGTATCATGGTACCCATACCCACCTAAGCAAACATCTAGGTGCAAAAGGATATGAATGAATGGTAGTAGAAGTTTTTAAAGCTTGCATACATGCTATATAGTTTAGTTTAGTTTATTTTTTGTTTCCACGATCAAAACCCGAAGTAGGACTATTGGTAAAAATTTGGAAAACGGGGAAAAAACGGCAAAATGACAGTCGTTAGAATACGTGTAAAAAAAACAATAAATTATTAAATTTCGCTTAAATAAGAGGTCGCCGCTAAACCCAATATATGTATATACCTATAGTTGAACGTAGTCATTAGTGTTTATGTTTTATATATACCCAGCACACATAATCAAGACCTTCTGTGTGTAAATATATTAGCAGCGTTTAACAGGGGCGGACAAAGGCGATTAAAAACCGTTTAATATGTTTGGTATCGTATAACGATTCTATTTACAATTGCATTATGTTATTCAGACTTCAAATTTTCAAATTGCTATGTAACAGTACATTTTCACTGTAAATGTTTCACAGTTTATATACCCTATTACACTTTACTAATCCTATTACCTGTCCATGTTATTCATTATAATCGTGCCTATTATTGAAATAAACGATATATATGCAGATTTTTATGACGTTTTTTAGAAGTTTCGAAGCATAAACTCTCTAAATCTAAAACAAGGTATACGACGGGTTAGTCTAGTGGTTTAGTGCGTCGCCTTTAAGCCCACGGGTTGCAGGTAAAAAACTGGTCGCTAGCAAGTCGATTGTGTCCTTGGGCAAGGCATTTACGGGACATTACCTGAACCCAGCAGATTAACGTGTTCTACTAAATTGAAGGAACGTGTGTATCATATACAACACACTGCAATAGCTCCGGTAACCCGACGATGGGCTCGAGTTAATCTGACGATTGACCGTGTTAACCTCCTTGGTTTTCCCATTCACGGAGATAAACATGAATATCCAATAAATATCATTTTCAACAAGGTGACTAACACTCAGATCACAATAGAGCTATGAAATCTTTCTCCGTAACGATTTCTAATCCATAATCTGAATTGTGGTACCCAACGCTTTCATTATTATTCAATGGCTATTTAGATAAAAATATGTCATTATCTTGTTTGTTTTATTTCCTTACAAAGTTACCATAAGAATATGCAACTGCAAAGCAAAAAAGTTACGCATGTAAAATGGCACATATAAATATTTACAATAAAATAATGTCTGAAGCACGGTGCAAAGCATTGAAAGGTCCGCTGGCGTGTCGTCAGTCGCTTCACTTTTGAGGTAAACAAGGTCACGTGGTTTCCAGAATCACATGAAGAAAACTCGTTTCACTGCCAGCAGGAAATGTTACACAGTTTGTGCGATTAATCTTTAAAAATCGGTTTTAGAATCACAAATAAACATATAATTGTCGGACTATTTTGATTACATATAAAAACTAGGGAAATCCCCCAAGAAACGACTTAATGGTGCATTTTTTCGGGGACACCTCTCGGTTACATCTTTGTAACCGTCGTGGTCTAAGGGTTAAGCTTACACCGAAATGCAATATTTTTATTGCGCTCGATAATGGAGCTATAACCATTTGCTCCAACCTCTTTGGAATTGTACTAATACTGAAAAATTAGAATCTTTAAGAGGTGACGCAGTGGCATTCTTTAAAGCCGTTATATAAGGTTGTAATTGGACAAATAAGATTGAAGTATAATATCCTTGATCGCTTTGAATACAAACTTAATGTTTTCGGTATCAGTAGCACATGTAAAGTGTGAATATAGAGTTCGTTTTGACTTTTTGTTATCTTCGAAAGATTCCTGATATTTTCCGAGTATAAAGAACTGAGCGCTCGTCGCGTCTTGCTTGGGTCCGTCATATTCTGGGAAATAATCCACTAAGTGCGAATGTTGGATCTTTTCCTCTAAGACATCAGTTTTATTGAGGAACAAAATCACCGAGGTCTGTTTGAACCACTGGCCGTTGACGATCGTTTTGAAGAGCGCGTTGCTCTCACGTTGCCTATTTATAGTTTCTGACTTGCCCTTGACGCCTTTGCCGACATCATCCTCCGAATCGTGACGTATCACCGGAAATGGCGGCAGATCATTAGGAAGTTTAGGGCTGCTGGTTTGGTGCACGGAGGAAAACTGACGTTTGATTTTTTTCTTTCCCGTCGGTACATGCTGGCTAGATTGGGTTCGCACCATGCGTTTTGGTTTTTGGTTGTTGTTGCGACCGTGGATGCTCGACTGGCTTTGCATGGCATTTCGGACGTCCTGGTTTATTTCTTCCTCAGGTATTGACTGGTCGTATCTGTGAAGGCAGAATTTGGTTGAATAAATATTGTCACGGGGCATTTAACCTTTAATAGGATTTTTTATCAAGCTAAGTTTCGAACCTATGATGGTCTTGTCACAATGACCGTTTTTGTATGTAAGAGTCGGTATATGTATCGGTCGCCTTAACCATTCGGCCACACGACCGTATACTTTAATTGGAATCTGTTGGCATCGGTCATATAAATTAACATACTGCACCCCCTTATGTGCATAAAAGGATTGGCAATATACACATAGTATAAACGCAATCGTAAAGCATTCACAATTAAAGAGTGGGTTAACTGAAAAACACGCTAAGAGGACTGACATGACCTCATAGTCCCGAACACAACTAACCAATTCTGTGGTGTTGTTTACCCAGACTATTTCCTGTAATCAGGTCAATCGTTGACATTATAGTATGTTCTGCATACAGGTTTCCTTGTACTACCAATAAGTTTGGTTTCCATGCAGTAATTACATTATATTAAGTTGTAATAGATTTAACAGTTTTTTTTGCCGGTTAGTTTTGCGGTTAAGTGCGTCGCTTTTCAATCGAAAGGTTGCAGATGCGAAACTGGTCGTTAGCTAGTCGGTTGTGTCCTTGGGCAAGGCACTTTACGGACATTGCCTGAACCCAGCGGATTAAAGGGTTGTACTGTATTGAACATGTGATTAATGGGTTGTACTGTATTGTATGTGTAAACGTGCGTCTATCATATACAACACACTGCAATAGCTCCGGTAACCCGAGGTGATCTGACGATTGACCGTGTGTTAACCCCCTTGGTTTTACCATTTACGGGGATTAACATGAGTATCCTATTCCTATCCCTACTTCCTTAATTAATCCTTTATGAAACCTATAACCGTCCGACCAATTAGCTAGGCGGATAAGTGAGTCGCCTTTCATCTAAGGCCTGAAGGTTGTCGGTTCAAACTGGTCTCTAGCTAGTGTGTTGTGTCCAATATTTAGAATTTAATGATTTATCTAGTAATCTCCCATTAGGATGAGATAGTAGTCGTTCGTTAAACTTTACATTCCTGTTCCCATCCCATCGTTTAATTACCAACATCTACTTAACATCTTATAAGTCTTTATAACTTACTCGCTGAGTGCTGCAAGGAAAATAATTGAAGTGATATTTTCGAAACAGTGGATCCATTTTCTTCTCTCTGTTTTTTGGCCGCCGACATCGACGATGCCAAACATAAATGAATCGATGGTGAAGAGATATTCGGTGATTCCTAAAGTAGGACTCCTGGACCGCAGCACATCCTATATTAAGAGATAGGGTGAGAGCAAGTCGCTTAATTTGTGAGCAACAAGATCAATTCGCTATACTTGTGCCCACAATTGTGTTGTTAGAGCTATTGCAGTGTGTTGTATTTACGCTATAACTTTTTATTTTTTAACGATATCTTTGAGTCCACTGGATCAAAGCAACGTCGGTAAATAGGCACATCCGGGTAGAAAGTAAAACATCTGCCTCGCATTTACCTCCGACCCAACTAAACAACCACGCTTATTCCTATGTAGTCCTTAAAAGTCAGTTTAAAGATATAGCAATATATAATGGATATCAGTATTACTTTTAATGTCACAATACAATCACATTGCAAAGTCCCGCTTACGATTTTCAACAGAAACCGAAACGTTGTGTCGATAGTGTCACTTTGGAATGTTATACGGTGTCATATTAACGCACGTTGCGAAACGGTACCGTTCAAGGCACAACGTTTGGATACCATCGAATTTCCTTCTATTGTCGCGTAATATATTATTTTACCAAACAAACCGCAACCTGCAGTGTAGGTAGGTAAGTCGGACTTGATATTCGGTTCAAAGAGCTCAGATAATACGCTGCTGAATCCAAGAGGTGAAATTCGTTCCTTCGCCTGAAAAGTTAAAACAAATTTCTGTGAAACTATATATAGATTCGTGGTATTCATATAACACTCGAAGAATGAATTTATAAGCGTAAAGCGTATTACTTTATTTTGTCAACGCCAGTGTATATATAGTCATATAGTGTCTATATTGGTACGGCGTTGACCTGTTGTATATATAGTACATAAACCACAACAGCGTTTTCTGCCGTGTTTTATTTTTACCGAGAGAGCCATGAAGGGCTCGTCTCCAAGGCATTTTTTTCATAAAGAACAAGTGGTATATGTATCGGTCGCATTTACCATTCGGCCACACGACATTTGTTTTCTGTCATGTTTTTTTTCTTATTTTTTATTTTTTTATCGGGCTTAATTTCAATTCTCTCGTCACCCATACCGTTTTTTATATATGGAATTGGTATAAGAATCGGTCGCGTTAACCATTCGGCCACACGACCCTTCACTTTCATTCCAGTTTTTTTTTTTCGAGCCAAGTTTCAAACCCATGATGGGCTCGTCACCAGGATCGTTTTTTTTTTTGTATAAGCGTCGGTATATGTATCGGTCGCATTAACCATTCGGTCACACGAGCGTACTTTTCATGCCAGGTACCGTTAGTGGTAATTACAAATGCGCTCTGGTGGCCTCCTGTGACGGAATTTTAAATTTAAGCTGCGAAATGTTGGATATAATGACCTTTTGAGGAATAAACAAATCGGCGTTGTGGGGTTTTTCGCTTTGGCAATTGGATTTTAACTTGGGATTAAGTCCATATTGGTGATAACATATGTTTTGTATCACATTATTAATTTATAATTGATTTCTTTCTACGTTCTAGGAAACTATTTCAAGAATTATTATAACGAAAATATTTCTGGTATGATCGCCGCCCTTATTTCCACTAAACTAGTAATCATTGTGATAAAAAGGGCACTAAAAAACTAGATTATTTAAACCCGAACTTTCCCTCATAAGTCAGCGTTCTTTAAACTTACAGATAGCATTCTTGGACTCCTTCGTCTTTCCAGAACAACATGATACTGAGTACTCGTTCTGTGGTCAATGTTGATTCGCAGTCTCGTGGCAATTCCGAGCATTCGTCACCGAATAGTTTGTTTCTCTCGTGCTCGTAGGGTATACCTTATATGAGAAACATTTAACACATTTAAAAACTTGAAAACTGCGATAAGCAAAAACACCTGTGTTCAACATTTAAAATAAACTTATTGCCAGTTTATCGGTAAAAAACTCACGTCTTTGTAGGGTAAACCTAATTAGGGGCACATTTATCACATTTAAAAACTTTAAAACTGCGACATAAGCAAAAAAACACATCTGTGTTTAACATTTAAAATAAACTTATTGTCAGTTTATTGTTTAGAAAACTCTTGTGTACGTAGGGTATACCTAATTAGGAGCACATATAACACATTTAATTATGGGTTGAACCTACGAACACAAGCGTGTTTTGCATTTAAAATGTACTTAGTTCTAGTTTATTGTTAATAAATCAATTTCTACCGAATGTTCTTACCGAGATCGAGCATTGCTGTTGCGAGAACTTTCACTGAAACATTAATATTTTGGTAGATCAGCGGAATGTGACTCGCTAGTTCCTCGCTATTGTAACCAGTCCCATGGATAATTCGCATCTAACAAAATAAATAAAGTTATTCGATACGATTCGACCTCGCAACCGATAGTAATCGACTAGAAATCGTGACACATTTCAAGACGTAGTTTTTGCTGCAAAAAAGGTTATTAAAGTTATGGTTTGAGTAACACTTGGGGAAATACGATATGAAAATCGTGAATTCGGTCATATTGTTAACGAACATTTCCCAATAGTTTCTATTATAGGCCGACTGTACTTCGGTCTGTTATAAACTAAAAACAGTCCACTGAGTCAGACTAGAATGTTCCTGGAGTAAAAATATATCGATCTTGCTGATTTTACTTTTTAAACAAAGAAAAATTAGTTTTAGTTAAAAACACAATTAATTGGCACATGCACATTTTTTCATATTTTAATTAAGATCTATGCTTGGTGTAGATGGGATTATTCACAATGTAAATTATAATGGTTAGTTTGCTTTGAATATGACTTGGGTAGGGTATTTACAGTTCTGTGGCGCAGTTATATTTTGTTTTCTTACAGGCAAGGCCACCGTTCGTATAGATAAATTTAAAGTGCATGTATAACAAGAACAAATGGTGTACATATACACTTCAAATAGTATATAAGTAAAATTCTTGGTAAAGTTTCGTGTCTAGGCGAGTATACCTATTGCTTACAATTTTACCGGTAAAACATGGTCGTTTGTTGACGCAACAATACCCTCTGAACGCTACAGACAGGCAGCCAACGCAACTGTTCCATTTTAACCCTTGCGTTAACTGAGCGTGCGTTTCCCAAAATAGCCATGTGTGAATTACGCCAAGTATACATTATGATTCCCGAAAAGTATTTCTGGATAAAAATAGAGAATACGCAACCGATTTTTGTATTTTTAAATATACGTTTTTGTAAAAAGCAGCAATGCTAAACACAATTATTTAAAAGATCCCAAATTGAACATACAACCAATTAAAAATTCGGGTAAAAATATGCCAAAGGCGGGGTATGTATTTTTGTTATTACTGTGATCTTACCTGTTTAATAAACGTGGATTTTCCGCTTTCTGCAGCACCTAATACCAGCAGTTTAACTTGGGATTTTGCTTCTCTTTTTGCTTCTTTAAGTTTTCGTTCAATTTCTTTGCTGATTAACTTGGCCTCCGACGACACCGACCCGGCGAAGCAAGACGACATACTCGCCATAATTTTTGTTTTTGGCGTTGATTTCCTCATAAATATACCACCTTAAAACTTGGGGTTTAGCTGCAAAAAAAGAAATCGCTTCGTGAGTATTTAGCAAAACAGTACGGTCGTGTGGCCTAATGGTTAACGCGACCGATACATTTTCCGACTACAACATTAAAACGGGCCGAGTAAACTTAGCTCGGTTAAAAATAAAATAAAAAATATTTGGCATAACATTAAGAAACGCTACACCATCGCAAAACTGCCTTTTTCCGCCTGCAACTATTAAAAACTCATTAGTGGGTTATGTGTCAAAAGCGAGCGGCTCGAACTGTATAACCTTCAGTCTGTGAAACGGGAAACATATCCACGACAAACAAATAAAAACTTCGTTGGTCAATTCTACTTTTGCCTGTGGCAAAAAATTGTATGTGGATTGGAAATGATTGCTAGACACGGCCCAAGTCAGACCAATTTCGGGATCATCCCTCTAGCATTGTTGAAAAATAGGCTCTGTACAAATATACAACTTGGTTCACCGGCTTTCAATTACTTATATTTTACGTGCAAAATGTATTTGAATCAAAAATTTATCAGTAACCTGCTGTTAAACACAATTTTAATAAACCTAACTAATAATATGTCAATGAACTGGGCTTATAATAAGAAAGTATTAAGCTAACTCTGTATAAACTGCCCGTAACGTGTAATTGTACAACGCTGTAATCAACCTGACAATACGTCTTATGTCGCTTATAAGCCTTTTCAACTTCGCTTAAATTTCCATTCGAAAATTATAAATGTCGTTTGTGTATACTATTATAACACTCTATCTGGCAATCACTCTATACATCGTTCTATTGACTAATCGCACGCGTAAAGCCCCTAATGAACGCCCATCGCAAACCGCAACTTGCCTAAAATAAGCTCACTGTATATAAATTCAACCTAAACTACAATAATTTGGTTAAAAATGGTACTATTTCAACCGATACATGTTTTTTTTGCACCTGACATAAATAGCCCTTCTAAAATAGTATTTTTTGGTAAAAATAGCGTTTGTTCCTATAAATAAACGGTGTCACAATTGTAAAAACTTAATCAGAAATCCGATTTCGTTTTAATGAAATCCTTGGTATAATACACCTTCACTATGTACAATCTAATAACATACAAACTTGCTGAACAAATTAAGTCAAATGAAATCGACCGGGACGAATTAGCTTTAAACCGAAGATACTTTCTGCTTTAATTAACGAAGCAAATTCATTTTTGTGCACATGAGACCGATTATAGATTTTCTTGTCCTGCTGAAGCACGTACTAGGAACTCGTATTTTGTTTATTGTGCATTTAGGCAAAAGGACGTTTCGCCCAGTCGAACTTCTATTTAATGGAACACTAGTTTGTACAAGATAATATCGGCGCTTAACGCCACGCGGCCATCAAAGGGAAGGTAAAGTAATTCATATTTGATTTCCCAAACGCATTTGTACTCTATCCGCATATAAGTTAGCAAGCAAGAGTGATATATTGTTATTGTTATGACAACGTTATGCATGTACAAGCCGTGTTATGGCCAAAACCGCGTTTATTAGAATTCTCGATAACGCATCCCGGACCACTACTTTTCGATTAACATCTCCATGTCAAACGACTCATATACTCGATTTGGGCTAAGGAAATCGACGTATTGTGGTTTTCAATGTAATATGAACTCATAAACAGCAATATTAAACCGCTGTGCCACAATAAAGCATTATGATTTATCGAATATTTAATAATCATCGATAATTTGATAAACAGGCGTTACAGCGTCCGGTTCATTACGTGCACATATTATAACAATTACATTTTCAGCAAACTTCTAAATTGTATTTTCAATAATTGCGATACCCATAACATACATCTGCTAGTTTGTGTATATACATTCATACGGAAACCTTGCACCATATTATTACTATGCGTCACATATAAACCATAGAACACGCAGTGCGTGGGTATAGCTCGAAATGGCTACCAATCAGTATTGATTGCATCGCAGCACCAAAAACATCGACCGCAAATGCTGTCTGCTCGGGAGGTAATGGTTTAAATCAATTGTGAAGTTGTCTTGCTTTTAAGTCTTGTTTAAACAGTCGTCTTCGGTTAAAAAATATTTATTTCGCTCTAAATCCGGGAACTCTAAAACGGACAAGTCTATTGAGCTCTCTCACTGTATTATAATACCACAAATCGTACACCGCGCACAATGTACACTAAGGAATTACGAATGTCACTAAAGCGGTACAGTTGTTACAACTTTAAAGTAGCCACACTCTTTTTGAAGCTGTGCAGTTTTACCTAAATGTTATCTGCACTATTTGAGCTGCGTATCTGAGAATTTTTAGCTACGCTTTACGAGCGGGACATTGTTTATAGAACTGAACCTGTTGAATTGTTTAAGCTCTGTGCAACCTGACGTAATGCTAAGTACTTCCTGAATGCCATCCACTACGGCATGGGCGCCTATGGCTGCATTCTCGACATCTACCTTGCAAATAACGACACTCTGATTGACATTTCGTCTTATCACTGCTGCTGGCCAACAACTACAAAATGAAAATCATTTTGCCATTCTCTGGTACAGTGCGCTGCGTCACACAGCGTGGATGTGACTAAACAAACGCTACCTCAGTTAAGTCATACTCGCTGGTGTCTGCTGGCGCTTCCTTTAAACTAATCGGTACAGTAACCTACCACCAGTAGTGTTGGGCCAATGCAGCATACTAAAACGAGTTGAAAATGAAATGTCAAATGACGATGACAATTAAACTTCCAATAATTGCTGTACCAATCCTACGTATGACATGACGATATCTTATCACTTAAGCCAAGCACAGGGCCTTTTCCATGAATTCTTAAAACAAGTTAATTTTACAGTGTGTTAAGTGATTGAATATACGACCACGTGTATTATAATATACCTGCTATATACTAATATACAAATGAATAATTAACATTTAAAAAGTTGCGTTTTTACTGTCGGTAGACGGCTCGCCGGAGCTACAGTTTCAGCATAGTTTTGTTGGTAACAAAGAACGATAACGACTTCGTACCGTCAAATACCCTGGGTGCAAGCTATCATTTAAATCCAAACAATTAAATATGTATTATAATGACGAAGTTCAATTTATTGATTCCCGATTTCTAAATTCCGAATTTCGATGTTTTAATGTCCCGATGTGGGTCGTTTTAAGCCAACTTTGTATACTGGCTGGCAATTTTAATTTAAAGAATGTGTTTCCTTAGCGCTTAATGCAATCACCATACAGAAGTGATAAAACGTATAAGGCATACGCTTGTATAAAAAAATGCCACTGTCGCCATGTTGAACGCATAGTACAACAGCCTACAATATAAACGTAACTAATATTCCTTACTCTACGTACGTAGTCTATGTAACGACTTCCATGCACTACGTTTCCCCTAACTACCACAAAACACTTCTTAAGGACATTGTTAGTAATGCCACCATGTCTTACTTTATATATATAAAGATTCGTCCTTTGTAGTGTCGAGAAATCAGGTAAAGGAACAAGGAACTAAGCTATGGTGATGATGCTTTATGTATAAGCGCCTGGTTACTACGTTTAGAACTATCGTATAGCTTATTTGACATCAAAGTAGTATAGGGTGACTACGGATTCGACAGTTTTACTTATATGTTAAATTACATAACGATGATGTAGTCTTAGACTTGAAGACATTACTTGGAAAGTAAATTCAATCTTAATACTAAAATAAACTTCAGATCCAGACTTTCCGCCCACAAGAACATGAATTTCACTGTAATGGTGGAAACCGACGTTCGAAATCGTCAAAACTTAAAAAATGTCACCACGATTATTGCTCGAACTTATTTTTAGTTTTTCAAAAGTTGTAATTTTATTTTATATTTTTTGGTATTTGTAGAAACAGATATTGGTTTCCACATTCAGATAGGGTTAAAAATATAACTATATTGTATTAGAAACGTATCCAAAGACGGAAGGTCTGTATAAAGTCCAAGGCGAAAACACGAAAATACAGTACCGCGGGTGGTAGAACAATATTTGTAGAACTTTAAACCGCGCAGATAGTACGACAGTGAGGTCTCTAAATACCCAGCGCCGAGATAATCAGAAACAAAGCCGCTGCCTACGTGAGATTTGGTTGACTTCTAATGTTCGTTTATATGGACAACTGTACATTACGGTTTTACTATATGTCTTTGGTCATTTGTAATTCGATTATATGTGGTTTTAAAATTGGATTTTTGATTTGCATTCATATCATCCGCAATAATATTGACCTGCTCAATAACTGCGATTATGAGCTTTCCGGAAGCGTTAATAACTTCTAAGAAATGTCATTTTCAACATATAAATAGGGGTGTCCTTTTAAAAGAGTTCTGATCTATAAATAAACTTGACTAAAAATAAACACTCAGCTCTTTTACTTGTTGCGATATTTGGATAACGATCATTTTTCACTGCCATAAAACCGTAGCAATAAATAACCTCAAATGAAGGGAAAGGTGTACGTATATAGCTGCTATTCGTGTTTTGATATCATTTACTTCAGGACTAGGTATTGTATTTCAAATGTGATCGAGTAAATAATATTTTCATGTTTGTCTAAAAAAAGTAAAACGCAAGTGTAGATTTCTGTTACCGCTATCTCCAATGCGATCCACGTCTATTACCAGGAACACACACCGGAAAACAGTTAAAATGCTTCTGTATATGTTCGCGGTTAAACCACCTTACAAATTCAGCAGTTTTGGTAAATTTAGCGCAAGGCGCTGACTTTTACTATTTCGGTCTCTCCTAAACGGAGTATAACACGGGTTACTAAAGGACGAAGAGAAAGAAAAAAGGGGGATTCTTCTCAAGACAGGCAAGCCTACTGGCACTCAGGTACCCCTCTGTTATGTGACAATGAGGTTCATTCATCGGTAGTATTTTGTATCACTTAGTTGGGGAACGAAAGAGTAACGCGTTCTGAAATTATGATTGATAATCGCATAAATGCTTCGTGAATACTTGAATAAACAGACACAGTTGTGGAAAAATAACTAGGCGTATTGGTAGCTTTGATAAGAGCATCAATTGATTTGTTCTTTAAAGCAGTATTTTAAGTGATTTACAGAGTCAGTTGCAATAACTCGATACACATTAGCACTTTACTGAGAAATGTGGTGTTTAATTAAGTCATTGTTTCGCCTTGTTTTTTCGTCGAGTAACAGGGGCTGAGCAGCTGTTTTGGAAGCGAAGCTGTTATTCATTCAATATTTGACCAAAGCTAACTGCCTTTTCTCGCGGGCCAAGGTCCGTGTTGTCTTTGACGGGATGGTATCAGTCATGGCACATAGGCAAACATTAATTGTCTCGAGTCTCTCACGCGAACTGGATTGCTTTTTGCGTCGAAACGGCGCACAATAGAAGGCTTTGATATACAAGTTTTCCCAGTGCTTCCGAACGATTTCTCGCGTATAGCGCACGTTTCGAGTTTCATTCCATTTAGTGTTTACCGAAGTCAGCTGATGAGCCATACTGATAATAAAATTCAGCACCGTGTAACACTACATCGCCGTAAAATAGTTATTGTCGACTGGCGACGTTAAAGTAAGAATGTATGCTTTGTAACGCCAGTTCTAACGGCCAGCAGCGTAATTCCGTTAGAGCATTGCACTTGTAAGGCCATTGTTAAAAACACAAGTGATTTGTGTGTGATTCCTAATGTTAAAATGTACATCCCACTTTTACTTAACAAAGAACAGTCGAAGTTTTGTTTTAACTCAGACAGCAGCCTGTTGTCGGTGAATTGGAATAGAGCGATCGATTGTTGGTACGAGACTTAAGACCTCTTTATAATACTTTCTTCAAAAGTGGATATGTCGCGCCGTTGGTCTTGAGTCGATTAAATGTGCGACGTCATCTAAGGTTTGATTATTAGAAAACCGCCCACTCCCACCCGGGCCAATTGTGGTGGCTGGGCAAACAGTTGCCTCGCACGCAAGCCGACAGTGACCCTTGATCGGAAGCCTATAAACATGTTTTCTGCTGAGCCAAAGCACACTAGGCTTTATATTTAGTAGATAGCGGACAGTTCCTAGTTCCGTTTAAGGCGAGGCGGGAGTATAGAGTTCGCACCTTTGCAAATACGTTTACAGCTTAGTTAGTATGAGTAAAAAAAGAAACTGTATTTTTTTGTAACTATTGGTGTTGCAAATAATATTTTATGTATATTTGAAATTGCCAGATTATGACGTAGACATGGGTTCCTGTCGAATTGCTACGGATCTGCCGATTTGCACAAATGTAACCAATCTTGTCAATTTTTTAATTTAGTAAATTTTACAGATTAGAAGTCCAAAAGTGTAAAATTCATCTGTACCGACAAAATCTCGGATTTGACGTCCGACGGATAGGATAACGAAAATCCTTTGGACAATACCGCTTAATGAAGGATTATTGCTCAACGGAAGAATTCGTGGTTCGAAAGATGTTTAAAATTCTTGCACCGCTGCGGCCCTCCCTATGTCGGTAAGCCATAAATAGATGTTGGGTTATCGCTTCTGCTCCTATAAGCATGGTTCGATGATAACAATCTCGTAACTTATTTTCTTATACTGCTGTTTGATAGCCACACGACAAAGATATGGCGGTTTTAGTACTGGAAATGTGGTTTAGCGTTTATGCGTGTCGTGTATGGTTAAGTGATATTTATTTTACATATTTAAAAAAAATGCCAAACATTGCTTTCTAATTAAATGTAAGCATTTTTGAACTGATCGAGAAAGTGTAATGTCGTTGCTATGTTAGCACATTGTATCTACAAATCGTATTTCGAACGCGTAAATGTCAGCAGAAATTGACAAAGCTATATAAGTTCTTATCATTTACGGTGAGTGGCAGCTAACAAACGGTATTAAATCCTAAACGTTACAAGTTAGATCTTCTCGCACAGAACGCAAACACGTGCATTTTAACACGACTGCGGTCTTCGAATTCTTAGCGTTTTGCTCGCCTTATATGGCCGCAAAAGAGCGGGCACCAGTCGCGGCGTTGTTTCCATGTGTTCTACCTTTCGCCGATTTAATCGCTTGCTTCGAAAAGGTTAAATTCTCTCGGTCTGTATCTGTGGTTTCTTTAAAGCTAAAAACACGCGTTCCCACAGTAACTGCTTCTCACAACTTGGTCCCAATAGTTCCATGTCTATGCGCTTTAAAAATGAACTGTTAAAAGTTGGTTTAAAATTCCTTTAAAAAATTATATATTTTTTATCGGAAATACAAAACCACGAAACACAGGCCTCGGAATTTTATAATAAAAACTAGACTCTCTGGCAAAATAACGGTTAAAAGTTTGTTTGAAATTCCTTTAAAAATTGTATACGTTTAATTTTATCGGAAATACACAACCACGAAAAACAGGCCTCGGAATTTTATAATAAAAACTAGACTCTCTGGCAAAAAAAGGTTAAAAGTTGGTTTAAAATTCCCTTAAAAATTGTATACGTTTTATTTTATCGGAAATACACAACTACGAAATACAGGCCTCGGAATATCATAATTACTACTAGACTCTCTGGCAATGACAGTGCAGATGTTAAGAGAGCAATAAATGCATACAAATCTATTTTAAATGTCATGGAGATAAATTTATCATTTTGGCCCGAAGCGTGTGAATCGTTTAGTACAACTCGTTTCAGTTAAAGCCGACCGTGCCGCTCGCAACTCGTTATCACCACCTAGCTACCACATTTTACGGCGCGAATCTTTGGCGCCACTACATGGCTACAGTTTAGTCAATCTTCTACCGTTATCGGCGCTGAGGAGTTAAGTCTAGTATGCACAATAACGCAAGTTGCGAAAAATGAAAACAAAGTTATGATACCGCTCACGACGTTCGTGACAATATTAAAATAACATAACCGAGTCGTTTCGATGGCAGTTTTACTTTAGTTACGTGAAAAACCTTAGCTTTCATTGTAAGGAAAGGATAATAAATTTCATTGTATGGAAAGGATAATAGAACACACATTATTTGTTCCTATATATAGTCGGACACCTTAATACATGAAGGTTGGTTCTAGAAAACGCTAAAAAAGGTTTTACCTTTCCCAATTTAAACGAAATTTAACAAAAATATTCAACAATTTGAATCTTTTTTTTAGACATCTTGTTTTGCCGATCTGCTTTTATATATAAACAAAATAAATGCTAAACCATGCTTCTTATGGCTTAGATGTCATGAATTAGATTTACCATTTTAATATCCGAAGTAACCTTTAAATATTTAATTAGATTATATATTATACCAACTTAATATTCTGAAGTTAGCTAATCACGAATAAACCAGTATAAGGCTCTAGTGGGTTTGACCCAAAAATCATCCATCTATCGTGGTAGTCGGACACTGCCGCTAGACGTCTCACGTGAGCTATCGTTTTCAACCTGAGCAAGTTTGTCACAAAACTGAAATGCTGATTTTAATGATGAAAACTAAGGGGCTTAACTGAGGCCGAATAATTAAGCGTAGGTTCTAATTTGTACATCAATCGATTTTAAGCCAAAGCAAATGGTTTGCTCTAAAACACTTACCTTTGTTTAAATTTAATATAAATTTGTTTACTGAACCGCCACAATAATAAGCATTTTTTCGTGGAAACATTGAATGCGTTGTACGGTCGTGTGGCCGAATGGTTAACACGACCGATACATATACCGACTCTTATACAAAAAAACGGTCCTGGTGACGAGCCCATCATGGGTTCGAAACTTGACTAGGTAAAAAAACAAAAAACATTGAATGCTTAATTTGCGAGTTTCAAGTGTTGGCCTAGCATATGATAACGGTTTAGTGAAATCGTACGTGGAATAAATATAACAAACGGCTAAATGGGGTGAAATCGTGGCCATAGTTACTGAGAGACTGTTTATTGCGTTCGGAAGTCAAGCACTCTAGCCCACGGGTGATAAGACGGTTAATATTTAACAACGCCTATTAATGTGTTTCTACTTCAACGACGCGTTCATTGTTCATCGTTTTTCGGCCGCTATGATTGGCTGGCTTCGACAAATACTAGTGACCACGTGACCCAAGCTAGACAATCGGACAACACACGCGGTCTATTCCTTGTTTGATTATCGCGAGCTGTTATTAATTACACCTTCCCAAGACAATTCATGTGTGTAAAACTAAGCACAATCAGTGAGCGTGCTGATTGCATAAAACGCGTTAATGTGTATAAAGTAGACGCCCGTGTTAGCTCTTTACGACTTTCATCGAATCGACGTCACGTCTTTGCATTGGTCTTGTTTACAAAGCATAAAGCGTATACAAAACCTAAAACCGCCTTAGCATGTGGTGTCGTAATATATAAGCGAAAACGAATTGTTCGCTGAAAAGAATTTATCCAAAGACAAATTCCTTGATTTATGGCCCTAAAATCGTCTTGTTAACGCCCTTTAGCGACGGAAAGTTCTATGTTTGCCGTCGCGAGATTGCGTCGCAAAAGGGGAACATCACAACTTTGACATTCTAATCGTTAACCCGATAAAATGTGTGACGTTCCCCAAGGTTCTGGATAATAATTAACGGAATTATCTGTTCTTGGAGCGAGCCATGAATTTTTCCATGAAGCTTACGTCAGATGATTAGTCTGATGATTTAATGTTTGAATGCGGTTTTGCACGTGAACTTCTATGCTTTATAAGAAGTCGCTTTATAAATAGTAAATACTCTGGAGAAACGATGGTACAAGTTGACTCCATTTAAAACTTTGTCGCAAATTTATACTGTCCCCAATACATATGGTGGTGGTCCTTTCATTTGTGTAACAGAAAGAAATCTTATTGGTATAACAGAAAATTCAAATACATACATTAGGTAGGTAAGCAATCATGGATTTTCATTTCATTTACTTCTTTTATCCTTCTAACTCTAAATATCTTGATTTTTGTTTTTCTGTGCTTCCAGTGTTAACTTTTAATTTTCTGTAGCGCCAGTCTTCACAACTTTTATGGGAATTTCATGGGAAATCCATATGAACTATTTTTACATATATTTTGGTTTTTGGATTTTTCTTTCCCTGTAAGGTTATATTTTCTTTCCCTGTAAGGTTATATGTGTACCTAAAATAAATTTTCCCTGTATATTGAGAAAATATATATTTTCCTTGCATATATTTTGGTTTTTGCATTTTACTTTTTTTCCCTGAAAGGCTATATGTACTTAAAATAAATCCTGCTGTATATTGAGAAAATCTATATTCTCCTGCTGTAAGTCGATATGAGGCATGCTTCGTAATTGCAGGGATTACTGGTTGAATATGTATTTGATACCCGGGGTGCATTTCTGCGTGTAAATAAAAAACGACATTCCAAAAATAATGTAGTAACCAAATACTCCATTAAAAAAAATACCATGCTTATAAATTATAGCATAGCATTTTATGACTTTACTTAAAAGGGGCCCTGTTGAATTTTTACATTTAAATTATTATTATTGAAATAGTTCAAGTTTTAAAATGACATTTAATGATAGTTTTCATGATATTTATAAAAGCTGTTTTAAAGTGCATAAATCAGTTAAATCAGAAATTATTACTTAAAGGCAATTCAGTTTAAATTTTAATTTTTTAGCAAGAGTTTATTCGAGTAAATAAAAGTTCTTCTTGTTATTTCGATTTAAATCCTACTTTATTTGTTTGTTATCTATCAGCTTCCGATTTCATGTGTACAATTGAAGTCATCAGTATCCCTGCGTTTTACGAAAGTATGTTCCTAATATTATGTTCACCACCCTGTTTACATGTTTGTTTTGTTTGAGCGCTGTGCCCCTGCTTACAGGGAATGTTTCCGACATTATTTGCTGAAGAATTGAACACGGTTTCCCAAGGAATTCTGGAGCTGGTTATCGGTTCTTGCTTGTAAACTTTCCTTCGTTTTGAATCGTATTTGTTTAGTGAATGTTGTAATCGAACCTTCCTATCACAGGCCTATAGCCCAGGGCCACGATCTTAATTCGCGGCCGCAGTGTTCCCATATGAAAACTCACCGTCCGCGCAAGTACTTTTAGCTGACCCTTACCCCTGTAATCCACACACAAAATGCGACAGAATGGAGAAACACCGAATTTCGAGTTTTTTTGGACAACACCGACCGGAGCTGGTATTGTTTAGGCTCAACAGTTAACGATCGCTCTTTCTGTTGATAATAATGACTAAAAGCGAGAGTCGCGTAATCCTTTTGTGCGAAGGTTTTTGGAGATAACTAATTTCTAGCACCAACTCTAACACCTTAAAAATCCGCTTAGATATTAATTTAGACAAAGTACGCCCATTGAAAGTTTAAATTACAATTTCCGAACAGCAGTGACCGAAATTTTATTGTGGTAATTGTACGCGTAACGTTCAATGCAAATCGAACCATCCTTTCTAATAATAGGCTTACGTAACACCGTCTCTGTAATGCCAACCATAAATTATAATACAGCGTCTTTCTACACAAATCGTATTATGTTTATGATCTTGAAATTTGCAGAAACATGAGTAACCACGCGCGTGACATCATCATTTAACAGGTTGATTACGTCACAATTCGGGTTTAAATTCGGATCGCGCGTGACTAAAGCCTCGTTAGCTTTATTTGTTACTCTTATCACACAAGCTCCAACTACTAAAAAACAATGTGACCTCACCATAGACGCATGTTAGGTCGTAAAATTCGACCAAACTCTTTAATATTCTCGCCTTGTATTCCCAGAAAGTATGTTTGGCCGTAACGAAAATTCATAACCAGAAATATAAAAATTACTTTAAAACTTATAGAGAAATTAAAATGGTTTGAGAGGTATATGTTGTTATCAGATCAGTTTTTACTTGTCCTGACGGCCGCTCCGCACTGGGCTGATGCACCATATTACGGGAGTATTTGTTTTTACTCGTCGCTTAACTTGATGATACAATGGCTGTGGGTTGAACCAGGCCAGGCTTTAAGAAAGATCGACCTTCGTCGAATTACAGTGATTGATGTGGCGGTTCCGAACCAAATTTCCATGTTTACCAAGTATATTAAGTTTGTTTGGCTATCGTTAATTTTCGATTGGCCGAATTTTAAAGTTTTGAGAACACTGACCCACCGGATTTTTTGTCTTATACATTTATTAAAGATATCGGTATGATTTATTGGAGCAAAAGTCCATATGACAGTGTGAACGCGACAATGACCAGGGTGCACACGTGAAAACCTGCGATTTGCTTGAATTATTAGCTGTGACAGATCTCTGTACTAGTATCCGGTTAATTCTTGGCAGCACCGAAGCGCCGTGGAAGCGGAACGATCGCGATTCGACGGCGCCTTGAAATAGATATGACATCACCTCCGCGCACTCCTATTGGCCTAAAGTTCTCGGACGAAACATGTGTTTCAGCAAAAAAACGCTCTGATTTTTTAGCCGTGGCCGGCGTTTTATCGCTCGTTTGACGATGACGTAGACGCTAGAAGTGGACGAGAGTGACAATGTTTGTGGTACGTCATTTTGCGGCAAAGTCCGTGCTCAATACCCCGAATAATGCACGCGCCGGTTTAAGGGAGCGTGTAGGTTATACGTGCACATTTGTCGATTCAGAATCCAATTTTATTATATTCGATTTGACGACCAAACTATTTTTTCGAATAAAGCTTTCCCACCAAATGATACGATTAGAGTTTGAAGACTGAAATCTACTCTACCCCCTTCCCCCGGAAATGTTAAAAAAAATCTTCAAATAGGGTTCAAGTTTTCTCGCATTTGGTCTATTTTTAGACCATGTCATATATTTGGTTCAAGGCGAAAGCTGGGTTCGGGTGGACAACAATGAGTCAATCGCTTATCGACTGACTCACAGAGTAATCTTGTAATTAGAACAATGTACGAATCACCACAGCTCCAGCGGGTGAAGTAGCGATGCGATAGAAGCCAAAAAATAAACGCTTCAAGTAAAAATATTTTAACTTTTAAAAACAAAACGGTAACGCGTGAGTTCAGTTCGATTTTGTTTTCGCTGTCGAGTAAAGCAGAAAATTTCCATTTTGGTGACACCATTTATCCCCCCAGCAATTTTGAACGTAGCTGTTGTGATATTTAACATCCCTATTGTTCCTTACCATCTATTAACCATAATATCCCGCCACTAATGTGTACTTTTGTGCGATGTTTCCGCCTATTATTCGATCAAGTTTTAATATTGGAAAGCAATGTATTCGTCCAGCAATTACGTTCCACGGTCCTCTGTTTGCGTTCAACCTTGAGCAATAATCGCCATTTGTAGCTCAGTGATTACGTTTTTTACTGTTTAATTTTCGTAGTAATTGACAAGTCTCTCGCGCAGCAGCGGGCACTATAACGGGCGGTCTCAGATGTGGTAATTATTGGACGGTTTTCGACCGCTAAGCTTGGATGATAGACAACTCAAACAATAGCCCAGCACCATCATTATCGTAAAGTGTTAATTAATCAACCGTTCCGTGCCTTTCACTGGACGGCCATGCGGTTAAGCAGTATGCATGGAGCCTTGAGCTGGTTGCTAGTTACAAGAAAACAGTTGGTTCCGAACGGTACCACAAACTCGAGGACGCGGATGAAAACTAAGCATGTGCTCTCTCTCTCTCTTCCGTTCTTGCAGTGTCAGGGGTCATTGCGACTCATAGATATTTTGGGTCATGATGTCATAGGCCCACCGGGTATGCGCTCTCTTTTTTACTCTTTTTTCCGAACCTCTCTCCGGATCAGTACTTTCAGAGAGTATTTTCACAGCAATTTTAAGTCGCATTATTTCAAAAACTTATGATACCGCATCGCCGCACACTAGGCTTTCCCGCCACCTAATAAACAGACACGGAAGATCCGCAAAAAAATTAATCTTGTAGAAAAGCTGCTCCTATCCTATAATAACATTGATTTCAAAGGCAATCACTTGCTTACCCGTAGATGGATTTACAGATTATATTGTTGGTTACGCGTGCATTATTCAATTACCCGCCAAGTTTGCGCCTAACACTTAATCTGCCTAGATTTCACTTCGCTTGTGTTTTCTCTTAACATGATTAGCATCGTAGCCTTAGGTTGCATTTTACACTAAGCTGCCTTCTCGTGCTATAGTAACTTGACGCCAAACTATGCGAATTCAGATCACATCGATTTCAATTACTCATTTGTTTTTATTAACTTAAAAAAATACACAGAAAAAATTAAAAGATATATATGTATAAATAAATTGAATAGCATTTAATAACCAGCAGTGCTAATCGGCTGTGCACACAATGAAATTTAGTTGCACATAGAAATACAAAAGTAGAAGCATTATGGGCGTTTAATCGATTGTTTATTTGTACAAGGCAGATTTAAAACGGTATTAAGGCACTTTATATTGGAACGATGCTTTTAAAATTGCATACTGAGAAAAAGCTAAAACGGGTTACACATGACACATCCTATAACACGTCTGATATCAATTGTACATTCGGCGATAAAGTGAATGCCAGTTGTCACCCTGGACCTTGTGCCACTCAATCGGGCAAAGCCTGATAAATTTATTTTCTGATTTTTACCAGGCCAACCTCATTCGGTTATACGTAGGATATCGTACATTTGGAACCTTTGACACACAAAGCAAAATGTTGGATTTGGCGGAGCGAGATAAGTGCACAGTAAAGTCAAAAAAGCGAAAAGGAAAAAAACGAAATAAATTAAAAAGACAATTAAATTAAGCACGGGCGCCAAACAATTATTTTCAATGGGGTGGAGAAAACACCTCGGCACTGGAGCTAACCATTGGCCAACTAGATTGTTGCTGCTGACCCATATTGTAATGAGAGTTATGGGGGTAGGAGAAGTCTTCGGGGGCTGAATACAGTTGCTGTCTCTCGTTTGGCTTTGGATAGTGTGGGGCGAGGCCTTGGTTGTGGCTGTGGCCGAAATGTCTGTAGGTTGGGTTTGGTGTGCCGGCTTGTTGCTGGTTTTGTGGGATCAGTGGCAGTGAAAACCGGCGCTGTAGTGGATTAGTTATATTTGCATCGTAAGCCGAGTGTTCAAAGGGGCGTGATGGGTCAGGCGAGCAACGAGAAGGAGAATTGAGAGCCATTTCTTGTTGCTTCGCGCTACACGTCTCAAACCGGCCATGCAAGTTGGAATACGACCCGCTATGATCGTATGCGTTGTGCCTGAATATTGCTTCATTTCTCTGTTCAATCACATCGTCCATCTGTGGGGTACGTTGCATATTGGCATCGAAGTAAGCTTGGTAGGGTTGAGGAACAACCTCTGTTGTTTTATGAAGCTCGGAGCACTGAAACCGAGTTGGTGGTGCCATGTGAGGAAAGAAGTGTTGCTGGATTGGGGATACTTGCTCTTTTTTAACAGGCAAATCGCCACCTGCTCTCGGGGACGCTTGGTTCATTGAGTACGTGTTGAAATCCCCGGACTGTGATGTGACTGAAGCTGAATGGAGTGGTGAGCATGCTGACGTTGCATCGGCATAAGTGAAGTTTTCCGGTTGATTGAACTGCTGTTGGTCCAAGCTGGCGGTGGGTGAAACGCTCGGCTCCGTCATGACAGAAGCGTCATAACCTTCCACCCAAGAACTGGTTCTGTACTGTGGATTTCCCTGCTTGCCCGGTGAAAACATGGCACTGTGCTGCACAGGGCAATCAGCTGGACTTGGCATATTTTGTGAAGATTCGTTGAAGTTACATCTTGGTTGCTTAGCGTGGGGCTCGCCCATGCACGAATATCCAAACGCCTCTTCGTGTTGTCTTGTCAGGGGTTGGTGACAAGTAACCGGCATGTATTGCTCAAATTCTGCAACGTCGAAGCTAGGCTTGTTGATGATATCTTGGCTGTTGGTTTCCATCACTCCTTGCATTGAGTGAGTGGAGCAGTCAGATGGCAAATCAACTGACGCACCCCTCTGTTGCTTGGAACCGAACGAACTGTTTCGGGAGTGAAGTTTGACGTGTGATTTACTTGATTCGTTTATTGGGCCTGTTGGTGGGGAGCAAGGCACTGTAGCGTCTGGGGACTCGTGGTAATTTCGCTGTTCTCTATGCAACACGTCGTAGATATTCGTCATTGATCCTTGCTGGGAAGGGGACGGGTTGTTCGGTGAATGGCATACACTCTGCGGCGAATGCTGATTTGTTATTTGCTGTTTAACTTGCTGCTTCCCCGTGATAGGATTAGCAACCAGTGTCTGCTGTACAGCTTGGCATTCATCCGAACTTTGCGAGTCTTGCTTCCTAACCTTGCCGCTTGGCTGCTTCGGGCTTTGATTTTGTGCACCTTGGGTGCTTTCGCCAGCGCCTGTTGCGGCTTTACTGCCTTTCCTTCGTCGGGGCTGATATTTGTAATCTGGATGATCTTTCTTGTGTTTGATCCTGAGACGCTCTGCCTCGTCGACGAACGGCTTCTTCTCGGGTTCACTTAATAACCTGAGTACATGAAACAAACAACGTTAGAAATTTAAACACTCGACACGTTAATTAGGCACGGTTTATTTGAGCTTGTTTGAGAATGGGCTACTAGAAAACAATATAACATTCTTATTTGGTTGAGTACCGAAATATCTTAAATCAACATTTATTCAAGACTCTGAGTGTTGTTTGTATTTAATGAATAAATGTGCTATATGTCTATTTATAATATTTTCTTACCGCCATAGCTTTCCGAGAGTCTTGCTTAGTTCAGCATTATGTAAGTGAGGATACTGGTCTGCCAATTTTCTCCGTGCGGCCTGTTTAAAATGGAAGTGGTTAGATTCAAATCTGTTATAACATAGCCCCCTGGGCTGTTCCACGTGTTAGCAAACATTTGTTACAATAAAGCTATAAATCACTGTACCTGAGCCCACACCATAAATGCATTCATTGGTCGTTTAACGTGTGGCTTTGCCTTCTGTGATCCATTCATTCGCACTGGCATTGGTACCAAGGTCCAGTCGTATCCTTTTAGCACTTGACTGACGGCATCCTTAATGTCCTTTGACATGTCGTCCTTATCAGGGATAGAGTCCCTATCGGATAGATCGTCATTCATTCCTGGGCTGCCTCTCGTACAGGAGCCAGTGTTCAGCATCATAGACTCTTCATAACTCTCCTCCTCGCTGGACTTTGATTCCAGCAATGTGGCAGCAGCCCTCGCCACGGCAACTGCTGATTTCACGTTGCAGAAGCTGCTAAGGTTCTCTGGCGATGACATCGAGAAAATCTCGCTCGTGCTTGTTGAATTCTCATCTTGATTCGGTTTAAAGAGATCTTCAGGGACAAAATGCACTCCGCTGCTACCCTTTGTTTTTCTATCCTTCGCTTCCATACCGGAGGCAAACTCTTCAGTAATGGAAGAGTCAAAACGTGGGTAATTAGCCACTGCGGTCTTACTAAGATGGTCCATGATATCCGTTTCCGGAGAGGCAGGCGACACACTCCAATTTTCCTGATTAGTTTGCTGCTGATTAAACATGGATGTTTTGTGTCCGCTTAATAGCGTCATGTCGTTGTTCATTATCGCCGGGACGTGCTGAGGTGAATCAAAACAAACGGACATCACAATTTGAGAAGCGGATTTGTTTCAATACACTACAGCCTAGGTATCTTCAACCAATAAAATTTGAACCTGGAATTAAAATAACGGAAACAATTACTCGATAGTCACACCTCATTAATCAAAATTCTGATTCCTCTTGACAGTTCTCAGATAAGATAAATGTAAAATTAATGGATGGTCGATTTTCTGCTCCAACGCTGGCTTATGCTTGCACTGTAAGCTGAATAGGTTTGACGACGTTTTACCAAAGCACCGGCGTATTTAAGTACGCCAGCTCGGGTCTGTGCCGCAGGAGTGTGTGTGTACATCGTCGTGCACGAAACCAAAGAACTGCTGCGCGTGGCTGGAGGGCGTGTGCGCACAGGTTCAACGGAGCGATTCAGCTAGAAAAGTAAAAAAACGCTCGGTTTGGCGAAGAAAAAATAGACACTTGCCCGATCCCCGAATAAAACTATCACGTCATCCCTTGCACTAGCGTAAGGCTCCTTCGCGACACATGTGGTCATTCGGCGTGAGCTAAAAATAAATGCGACTTGCATATTGCGTTGCCACCGACTGTGGCCACGCTAAGACGACATCTTATTATAATAATCTTTTTATGTCCATTCACTTTGGATATGAAATCCGTGTTTACTGATAAATGTTTAGATAACACGACAGTCTTTTTTCTTTTAAAACTATATCTCGAGTTCGATGAAAAGCCAGGCATTTAATCTTCTCCCACGGACAAATTATTTTTTCGTTGGCCCCAGGCACAAATTACTAGTTCAACGTCTTCGGTTGGTTAAAATCATTTGTATACTATTATACAAGGGAGAATACCGCGAATGACTGATGGGAATTCCTGATGTGTATTATATTAAAATGTTACTGTACCTGTGTTCTGTCCAATCTCAGATTCGCTACTAAATTTTCCGGAAAAACTTGGTAATTCTCATTATTATCAAATTACACCTTCCGTTAATCTTTCCGTAATATCCATGTTCGGAAGAAAAGTTACGCTCCAGCGATTTCGAATTTCCTGAATATGGGGCCCAGGTTCTTGCGTCCGGCTCACATTGGGAGAAACCCTTCCCCCGGGATATGATTATGACGTTAAAGGAACGAACAAAGCCCGGGTGACGTCACCAACCGCGAACCGTATTAGGGGAGACTCAGTTTTAACGACTACACCGCTAATTGTTGAAAACATTCCGCAGAACTTGAGCATTCCCTTGTTAACGGGGATTAGTGTCAGAACATACGACTTGAACTTCGGTAAACTAGTTTTTATACGAAATCACGAGTTACGTGGGATTCGTATGTTTATGCACCTTTCGCTAATCATTTCGAACGGTTTTGCGTGTATTGACACGAAATACGTTACGGTCGGATGAAGAAATAGTCAGTGTTGCCATTTAGAAGTGTCAGTTATTTTACAAGCTCAAATGCACATGATCGTATGCCCACTTGCATAGGTATTTAATAGTTTTAAACATATACATTATTTTGGTCACCACTGCTTGTGTTTAAAGTAACCTCCCCGGTTGATAATTAACGAGTGAAGTATACTCCAGGTTGACTGTCGTCAGTCGGTGGTGTGAGGGGAATCCCCCTTTTCCGCCTGACCTCCACCGATGAACGTTTGCTGTGTTTGAACTGTAATATCAGCGTTCTAGCTAAACAATCCAACGCTAATTACGGCACTGCACCTTCAATGCCGCAAACGTCTAAATTAGGTTATTAAATGTGAAACGAATGTGCAGTCGTTCCACTCTACCAAGTTAAAGTAACAACGATACAATGTTGGATTTTTTGACAGGTAATCAGTAATGGGGTCTGTCGAAAAGACATGATCAAAACGATAAACCTCTACCCCAAATAAACACAAATACTAAAAAGTTGACATGGCAGTTTTTTGGGAATCGACATATTTTTGTTGCGCTAATTCTTCTCCTTAGCACCGTCTAAAATTTAGCACAGTTGGCAAAAATATTCTGTAAATATTTCAGGTCTTATAACATACGTGTAATTGCGGTAAAAGACCTGGTTGCTGTATTAATTTACAACATTTGTATGCCTAAATTTCGTGCTGGATTTCGGCGGTATCAGCCAAGGGTTGCAGCTTTGAGCGTGTGGCTACAGCAGGGATTTGTCAATCTCAGTTCGAAGTTCGTTATCGCCAATCTCCGAGGGCAAATTGCGGAAAGTACACGCACGTTTTTTTCGACTTGAAACACTAGAATATTATCATGCTTCTTCTAAATTTCTTTTTGTCCTCGTATTGGATGAAATAAATCTGGGAAGAATTTTACAAACCAATGTTTTAGTATTTTACAATACGGTTTTCTGTTCTGTAAATTTTATAATTTGGGTGATAATTTGAGATGAATTATATATACTGATACAACCATAGTCCTCAAGGAACAAATAATGATCGTTTCCGGCAAACAGGGCGGTTATTTAACCTACCAAACCCTGCTAAATACCGCTAATGGTAAATTTTAGTTTCAACGAGTCAAATTAGCGGCCTAACGTATAAGCATTATCAGGGCAGTGCTCTTTATTCTACCCTTGCAGCATGCCCGTGGGCGCGTTATATTATGATAAATCAACATATTCAAGAGTTCACAAAGCTTCTAATTGCCATCCCGGTCAGCTTTGTTTCCTTGAAAAGTTATTTTACTAATTCGTCATTTTATTGAAATTAAGTGAGTTCAACTTTTCCAGTGTCCTTAACTCTGTTCACGTGCAAATATTAGCAGACCATCGATCTTAACAGCGTACAAACTGACACGTTGCGTAAACACCCTTGCCGTGCTAAAAAGGCAAACTTTTCTATGCTCTTCAACAGTTGATCGAATTTGGAATCAACCCTTTAGTGTTTTTAGACAAAAATTAAATCAAAATTGCATAAAATCAAGTTTTATTTTCAACATGCAAAAATCATTTTTGATATGTTTAAACACTAATACTAAAAGAAACTAGTGATACGAGTACTGCATGAGGCCAAAAGTATCTTCCAAAACTTTGTTTAATTGAAAATTTCCGTTTCGGGCATATTACCATAGTGGCAAACCGCACGGCGTCCATAGTACAGTGTACATGGTTTCTCTAATTATCTATTTGCAAAATGCGGCTAATACTTATAATCCGTCGTCTTCCGTGACCAATTCGTACACTTTTAGCACGCTGACGTATGTCACTGCATATTCGTATTTTTATCTGCCCGCATCTTCGAGGTGAGCGATTTTAAGGCTGACGTCATTTAAAACCTGTTCACGCTCGAACGATTTCAGACTCGGACACGACAATACAATGTCCTTTTGAACTTAACCTTCAGACGAAAAACCTGATGAATCTATGCTATTCTAGCCGATTAATTAATTAGTTTTATAACTCAAATCTTCGAATAACGTTGATAACGAATTCTACCTAATCGAAACTTACTTGCCGGCGGCTATTGTTTTATGGAATAACAACACAAAATTACAGCAAAAATCAATTATGTAAGAAGTAACCGCAGTATATTATCTGCGATTTAAAAGATTCAACATGTGCATATTAATAACTGTTTTGTTAACTTACCACAAATACTGAATGAAATACGAAAAAAAATCTTACAGCAATGATTGCTAAAAAAAACAATGATTATGCTAAAAATAGATTTGGTTAATTGGCCGACCAGGCTTCCTCTTTTTGCCGCGAGTTCAGCTCTGTTGGCCGAACTGCTGTGGTTTATAATAATCGAAAGTGTGTCGGGTTTAACCATGCCCTTTGCCCATTTACGTCATACATTCCTAATTTCATTCATAACGGAGTATTTCCGGATTCGTAGTAGCCCAAAATAGTGGCGGTATGTTGGCCGCCTGAATGGGGTTGTCTCAGGTTTACCCTTTAAGTCGCATAAGACGGCGATAATTTTATAGGAGATAAGCGAAAGGTTACGGCTAATTCTATTTCCGGGCATGCGTCTGCCGTGTAGCGGTTAATAAAAGCGTTGCGCGAAGACGTTAAAAACATAACCGTGTCATTTATACTTTATAGTTTAGAGAACCGTATTTTTTAGACTTACATAAACGTTTTATTTGATTCAACCCAAACTCTCCCGTTATCGATTGCATATAATGACCGTATTGTAAAGTCACTGTATAATTTAATGGTTTCTAAACTGCATATTATAATTTAATTAAATTTACAATCGCCCATATCTTCAAATGCAGTAATGCGGTCCAGCGTTTGCTGACCACTTATGATTACGCAGCTTCTTACTTCCCTGTGTACGGAACTTTACTTGAAACCGAACTTCATTTTTCTAAAAATAGTTATTATCGCAGCACGTTCTTTACCAAAACTTAAATTTATTTTGTTTTGGTGTAGTGGCTGTTCGGTGAGTATACTGAGTCAGCGAAGCGTGACTTGTGGCAATGACATTGACGTCATCTTTGCTTTGGTGGCCGCGACCCAATGACATTGAGTTTAGTGCGGTTTCGACCAATGTGCTTGTTTAAACAGTTTTCTAACTGGTGACTTGTGCATGTACCCGCACACTCGCGCCCTACGTCAGAATTTGTGTTTTGTTTGCATGCCTTCCATTCCAACTCGTTTCGCCGACCCGACCCAGCCGTGTGGGTCTCTCTCCCAGTCCCCTTTACCCAGCTCGTTACGCTAGTGGGGCGGGAAAAGTGCAGATTACGTTTTAACTCACGACGGGTCACCGCTTGTGTATACAAAAGGTGGAAACATGTGCGTCAACTGGAGACTCATTAGGACAAAAGCAATTTCCATCACCAAGCTATACGGTAAACGTACGCCCATGAATGGAATTATGTCACTGTTATTTCTTACCACAGCAACACATTATGTTTGAAGGACTCTCTTGAACTAAATTAACGCATCGTTTGAAACGAATATGCAAAACACACCTGCTACTATTGTAAACTACAATAACACTTAGAATAACATAAACATTGCTTAAGCGATAAGATAAAATTATTAACTTAAGTGCTAACATTTTACATCGGCACAGTTTGTGGCACATACTAGAGAGGCGGTTTAAAGCGTAAAAAGCATTTTTGCTTCTTTTAACTAATACTATTTTAAATTGCATAACGTAGTCCTTACTAAAATGATGTGCCTGGCAAAAAAAAGCTGTGTCATGTTGGATAATACAAACCTTTGATATTCGTTAACAATGGAAAAAATGACCTATAATTGTGACATTTTGCGCCGATTAACGCTTTCATTGATTCTGTTTCCTAAAATAAGTCGTTTCCATTTAAAAAATACAATAAAATTCCGTTAAAATTGATTTCACATTGTTCGCACCTCACTGGACTTTAGACCGTATTAACAGCTTGTGCAAAAGTAAATGTCACCTTAGTTCACGTTTACTTCCACTATAGTAGAGGTCCATGGGTGGTTGTAACGATTTTAGATAATTATCGTACGCACTTGAGCACACGCTCTGACGTTGTGTGGCATATGTTCTTTGATCAATCGCCGTATTTTTCATAACAGCGTAAACAGTGTCGGTAAACTGAAAAGAAGGCGTTAAAAGAGCAATACGACATTACAATGTTCTAATTCATTGCCGGAATTCATTTCCTATCGAACCTTGTTTCTCCATATTGCTGATCGTCCGCCTATTGCGCAACTTTACTGAACCAGTCGCCATTTTAATTTTCCTCTCGCACACAATTGTACAATTTCGTTCACATGCGAACGCGCGTTACTTGTTTCTTTTTTCGTTACTTAAGTAAGAAGTCATTGGTGCCGATGACTGAGGACTATGTTTACAATTCGTTAATTGGATTCTTTACTACGTCGGAATCAAAATGCAGCTTTAGTTTAGTTAATCCTTCATACTAAATACCAAAATTTCTTCATCCTTTGCGTGGTTTGGTACTAGTATTGAATTCAAAGATAGGTCAGCACTGGGTTAAAGGTGATTGTTTCAAATTAACCTTTTTTGGTTGATAATTAACGAGTTAAGTAGACCGAGGGTTGAGTATCGGTGGCGTGAGGGAAATTCTTCATAACGATGACCCGGCTTTTTGCTTTGTAAGGTTAAAAAAGTGCAATCGCTCTCTGGTTGTGTATTCATTGCACTCTAATTTACTTAATAATTTCAATACAAATATCAAGTCTGATAAGCTTTTCAGAGGTTATTATCGTTAACCCGTGCATATTTTAAAGCTTATTAAGGGCAACATAACTATAAAGTAACGCGTTCGCCTATTAATTGAATGTGTCCTGTGCAAGACATTAATTTTCTCAATGATTTTATTTACGAGTTAAACTTAATAAAACAAAAAATGTTATCCTAGTTCCGGTAACTAGACTTTGGTTACGCGGGGGTTCCCCCTGAATGTTCGTTTTGTAACACCTGTCGTTTCCCACCTCAAACATAACCATCCTATATCATTTGCAGTATATTAATACATTAATCTATTTCTATCGCTTTATTCGCAGACAACCGTAGGAGTTCGCTATCGTGTTGACGGATAAGCATCACCTGTCGAAGTGTTCCCATCCAGGAAAATCGGGGCGCTATCCAAGTACAACAGATAGCGCATATCCCGGGGATTAGGCATCATTGGAAAGGAACTTGGACTGCGGTCGAATACAACACTATCACAATGCGGTTGCAGACTTATTGATAAAGAAGTACTGTTGATGGAAGGAATGAAACGTCGTATGGTTTCGTGGGAACCAGGGGCATCGGAACAATGCATGCAAACGTTGGGTCATTGCATTCGTTCTTTAGCATCTTCCCCGTTTATATAAATGTGATATTTTTAGGAGCGGATTGTTTATATTTCATCTATAATTTCAACATACTGCTTTACTTCTAGATGCATTTTATAACTGTTAATTACTTGTGTTCTCTCATTTGCCCTTTTTGATATGGTTTTATTGGTTATCTAAACTCCTATACTTAAAAAAACAGTATCGCAATTATACACATTGTAACCTGTTATCGCAGGAAAGTTTAAAATTGACTTCTGATTTAACTGGTAAGAGTCTACTGTAGCCTAAGAAGTTGTGTCGTAAGTTACTCTCGTCGTATTTTACGTTGTTTTTATTCAATAAAATGATATAAGACACTTGCAAGGAAAACTCTATACCACCATCTATTCCGAAACTAGTCCAAATTATTGATTTGATTTATGATCTTATCGAAATGTTGGTTTAAAGCCATCAAATTCAGAGCGTCCGAAAATCATTAATTTTAGTTTACCTTAACCTTCCCAATTCAAGCAAATCGTCAACAAAATGGCTCCTTATTTACCTCAATAATCAGATCGTAATCGATGGATAATTACTAAAAGTCAAAAATAGAAAAATACGAAATTCTTAAAAATCGACCGATAATTCCAAAGCGGTTAGATTAGGTTTGTAAACGGATTATTAAAAAATTAACCGTTTTTAACCTAAACATAGATAAGTTGCGAACGGAATCAATAGGAGCAAAAGCATCTCGTTTCTAATTAGACCATTTTTTTGTAATTTAGTATACCAGAATATTTTCTCTGCGGTTTTCTGTAAAATGCTGAATTTTTGTTGGTTTGTTTATACAACTTAAATAATAAAATTGCGCCGGCGGTGAAAGTTAGATTTGGTTAATAACTATAAGCAACAAAATTATACCATTTCTGGAATAACCAATTTTGATTTACCGATTAGCAAAAATGAATAAAACAATCAAGGAATCTGTCATACTGGTCACATTTGTGCAGCGACCAATTTGCGGCATTTATTACTGAACGACTAACGCCCCTTTGACAGGCTTAGTTAAATATTTGATTTACTTCGTCAGTCACTTTTGGAATTTTGGCGGGTTTGCCGTCTGTGTTAAAAATCTTACAAAGTATGTGTGTTGCCTGAAACCCAGTTGGTCTTTTTTAGCCGCCATGTTTTAATTGGCCTGATTACCGCCTCTCTTATTTCGTCCTCCTAGCCAAGCTAACCGTTTCAGCACGAACTTGGGGCAAGTCGACAAAAATGTGTATGACGTATTTGTAATTTTAAGCCAGCTTTTGGTTTGGCAATCGCCCTTCCCTATTTGCTAACTTCATAATCTTTATTGTGCGTTTTATGACCACAGAAAGCAAATGCAAGCGAATTCATTCATCTTGTCTCGGAATTTGTGAATTACTCAGCGGACGTAAAGCTAATATCCCTTCTTTTGTACAGGACCTTAACTGATTTTGCAAAATCGTTTTTTTGTTTGCTGTCGACATTGTCAAATGAATTGGTGATTTCAAAGAATTTCCAACCGAACTTGGTCGGTTATTTCATTCGAAAAACAAATATTAAATCTTTATATTGACATCTTTAAAAGAATGGCTCATAAATACAGAATAGTGCGATTCTGAGAAAACATTTCTCCTTTTTAACATTCCTAAGTTCAGTTGCTAGAAATTCATATTATCACCCAGAGAGGTGAATTTAAGAAGAAGTAATCCCACAAGACGTCATAAGTTTTTTCAGTAATTCCATAATTACTGTTAATATCCTCCAAAGTTGGCGCCGAATTTATGACAAGATCGTCCTTCACCGTGTGCTCTGTAGCACCCCCTGGCGACAGTTTTGCTGGCAGGATTTTTCTGAGCGTTTTTGACGTTTCGCTGTGGTTTTCAATCGTGCAGTTGAATGTCTGTGTGGTGATACCGGAGCGAAAACTCGTGAGTGAAATAACGTAATATCCGCACGGTCCTGCCACTGCCCAAAGTCAAGCGTTATTTTTAGCACAGAAAGTTTATATATTTGATTTAATTTCACAACATTTTATGTAAAGTACTTGCACGATCCGGCGGACCGTTGTAGATTTAGGTTACGGAGAAAGTTAATCCGATTTAGAGATTTGAATGCGAACCAGAATTTTATTTTTTGGGATGTATCACATAAAGCCAACAATATTATGTATAGCATTGTAATATTTGACACTCATAAAAATACTAGCTCTTAAAGGTACAGTTTGAAAATGTACTATCAATTAAATTCTTTATTCTGTGAACTCTTGAACGTTGCTTAACTAATTATACACCATGTTTAAATTGTGTAAGGAGGTCCTGTGTAAAATACACATCAAGCTGTGAGATATTATATCGATATCAAGTGTTTTTTCTCCCTAATGCAGTTAGTGTGTACAACAAACGTGACTGCATTACATGGAAAAAATCAAACCGCATTATTACAACCACAAGTAGCATTCTGTCGGATGTAAGTTTAATAATTTACCGTGTCTAACACGATCGGTATAAATAAAAACTTAATTGCGTGTATAATAGAGGCAAAATTAATATTTTTCATTATTGAGTTAAATCTATTAATTATTAAATACAATATTGCATAAAATTATGACGCTGGCTATATTTTATATTGTGCAAGTAGTCTTAGGATATGCATGCCATGATAAAGTAAATTCGTCGTGACCTTCTGTTTGCGCGACGAGTTTAAGGTGCGTTCAACTAATATTTTCTCCTGCCTCTGTACCACAACGTGGCCTCATTGAAAAAGCTGTCACTCAGGATTCACTCATTAAAAGTTTAAAATTCTTTCATAAACTTGAAATTAATGTCGGTCGGATCTGTAAATTTATTCCAGTTCCGTGAATAAGATTGCACTAAACCTTATACACAGACTAACTCCGTACATTGGACACTAATTTAGAACAAATCAACCAATACTTAATAAACTCTTTTATTTGAATAAGCTCTGGTCAAGTTAAACAGAACTGCACCAAAAAAATTCTGATTTGAACGGAGATACATAAACAAGAGAAACATCTCTTGTTTATAGATCTCTAATGCGAAGACTGACACATGTATAAGCTTCCAGCTGTTCCAAGATAGGGGAACTCCCTACAGTTACTTCGCAAAGCATTTTATAACGTACGATACAGAAGTATATGGGGTACACATCAAATCCGCCCGAGAATAGAAATCAAATTATTGCATATCAATGTAGTGTACTCGTACCACCAAAATGAAGGTTATGTTTATGCAATACAATAGGCCGGGTAACGGTCGTTAAGTTATGAATTCTTGCCTAAACACTATTTGGTTACACCAAAGACACCAAAGATAATATCTTGTTCAGGCAAGAATTTTAGTTCAATAGAATTTAAAAATTTACAATCATCCAAAATGACATCCTCGAAATTCCGCATCCGTATTAAGGCGTGAATAATGACGTCACAAATTTTAGGCAAAATGGTAATAACTTCATTATAAAATTTATATGGGTTTATTTATGAAAATTTATCAACTGGCTATTTTTCTGCATCATTTTAAAGTAGTCAAGAAGAAACTAATAAATCGAAACATCAGGTGGCTGATGACGCCAAATCATTGACCTAAAATGCAAAACTCACCGGTCCTAAATGAATTATTTTTATTTACAACCGTATAAAACAGTTTTTAGACAATATAAGCAGTATTTTTCGAACTCAAGGCTCCTCCCAGACATCGGTTTAATTTGACAACGGAATCAGTGGGTTAATGGATTAAAATAAACGTTGTAAGTAGTGACTCGAGTCAATGACTTGACTCTATTAATATTCGAGTCGCATTCACAAGATGTCTTGAGCATAACGTCAAAATGGCTTGATTTAAGTATGTGGGGTTACAAAATAGCAATAAAATGGCAATAAGGCTCCCATGCGTATGCGCTATGTAACCTGACGATTATCCGTGTGATAATTCTTCCTAGTTTTCTCATTCACGGGTATATATATATATATATTGCAACAACTCCGGTAACCCGACTGTGGGTACAAGGTAATATGCCCCTTGCGTTCCCATTTATGAATATCTGATGTAAAACAGAATAGATTAGTCTGACAGATTAGTCTGGTGATTTAGTGCGACGCCTTTCAACCGAAAGGTTACAGGTTCGAAACTGGTCTCTATAGCTAGTCGGTTGTGTCCTTGGGCAAGGCACTTAACAGACATTATACCTGAACCAAGCTGATTAATGGGTTTTACCAAATTGAAGAAACGTGTAAATCATACATAACACACAGCAATAGCTCTAGTAACCCGACGGTGGGCGCGAGGGGATCTGACGATTGCCCGTGTGTTAATCCTCTTGGTTTTTCCATTCACCGGGAAAAACATGACGATCCTATCCTGAAGCACTTAACAGATATTGCCTGAACTCAGCGGAATAATAGGTTTTACTAAATTGATAGAACATGTAAACTGTAAAACATACACAACACACTGCAATAGCTCCGGTAATCCGACGGTCGCGCGAGGTGATCTGACGATTGCCCGTGTGTTAACCCTCTTGGTTTTCGCGTATACTAGTGTCCCTTAAATAAGTGCTAACAGTTGTGTGGCCAAATGGTTAATCTATCGCTCCCTGTATAACAAAGGCGATCTTAGTGATAAACCAAAATTAGTTCGAAACTTAGCCCAGTAAAAATATTCTATTATATCGAAACACTAAAACTGTCGAAACAACTTATGTTGGTAATTTTTTTAAATTGACGAAACGATCTTGTAGGTTTAAGTTCAGATGAGTACGTAAAGTGGTTATGTAAAACTTTCTTCTTGTTGTGTTTATACATAAAAAGATTTTGCTCTATGCTTTGCTTAAAGCTTAGGCTTTTAGTTAAAATTGCTTCTTGAGGAACAGTAGGCCTAAATATAAATTCTCTAACGGGCAACAATAAAAGGAGGGAAACTGCTCAAAAAATTATGGAAACTAATTCTAACTCTGCCCTAAACGCTAATCTTAACCCAAGAACTAACTTTAACTCCAACCATAACTTTAAAATTAATTCTAATTCCCTAATCTTTATTTTAGTGTGTAGTTTTCCTCTTTCCCTCTAAAAGCTATTGGAATGCATAAATTATATACAAGGAACATTATTTGTTTAATTATATTTATTTATTTCATGAATATATTCCTTTAATTTAAATATATCAGTTAATCCTTCTGAATTATTCCCACTGCTATAGATATGTAACATAAATCTGTATTTTTTACGCAGGTAGCAATTAAACTAAATAATTTCCCCTATTTTTTGGTGCCTGTCAGTTTTGCTAAAGTACCTTAGCACTTTTTGTTTAGTATTTTGATTTTAAGCTATTACCATATTTATTTTGGCATTAGTATATTTGACTTGTTTTGTTTTCTTTTTTTTAAATATTGGTGATTGCAGTTGTTCTGGTATGTATAGACAAACAATTAGGCTCGAAAAATTATTACATGATGTGTTGCATTAATCATTTTATGTTTACTTGCACAACCGTTTGGAATGTGTGTTAATAATTGTTACCTGTTTCGACCGTTTAATCACCTGAAAGCTTAATAATCTGTTTACCATACACTTTAGATGCTTTGTCAAAATGCTGAGGTGCTAAGTATAAATGAAAGTGTGCAAGAGTTATTAAATTTAAAGTGCAAGGTGCTAAAATCTCAGGAAATCAAACCAATGACTCCCACAAAAGAAATACAAGAACCAGATGATCCTTTTCAGACACAGTCAAAAAATGTTCGGTAATTTGACAGTTTGCAATATTTGTTTTCTAGGCATGTGTCAGTTCCTCTAATTTCCTAATGTGGGCAGTGTGCCAGAGTTAGGGTTAAAGGGTAGGGGGTTTTAAGACTGCCCACACTGCAAATATACTGTCCACAGTGCCCACACTGGGTATTTAGAGTCACCAGCATGTGTCATACAAATGAAAAAATGCTGTGCAATCATAGTGGGTTGCATTTCAGTCTTCCAAACTCACTGTTTCATATTTAATGTTTGTGTAATTTTGCTTGTAAAATTTGATAAATCGTCATATATATAAATATTTCAGGATTAATTGTGTGAAAAAGGAGAAATCTCGAGATGCAGCGCGATCTCGTCGCGGAAAAGAGAACTTTGAATTCTATGAACTTGCGAAGCTCTTACCTGTTCCTTCTGAAACCTCAAGCCAACTTGACAAAGCTTCAATTGTGCGGCTCACCATGAGTTACCTGCAACTGAGAAAGTTCGTGAGTGCCCGCAATTCCACAGAGAAGGAAAACAAAGCTGGTAAGTGTTGTTTCATGTAAGATTACGATAAAGGCTTTTTAAAATGCGATTTTTTTAATGTAACAGCATATTTTAAACAAATACCACAATAACAATAAAACTGCGCTGTGTACAGCAATATATGTAAAACTAGCGTTATGCATCAGATCCATTTACCTAGATTATAAATAATTTTGATTTTACTGATTAGAAATATAGTTAGTTAATCGTTTTTGGCAATTGATTTCTTGTCAGTTGAAATGCATAAGATCCGATAAATTCTCTATAATTTAAAATTATTTTACTTAGCATTGCTTTTTGTACTAAATAAAAACATATTGTGTACTAAGATAATGTAAGCATAGTCTGTGTATTATTTATCAGTATAACTATTTCCTATTTATGGTATACTGAATGTCATTAATTAAAAGATTATGGTAAACTTAGTTCTAGACCTGCACCTTTATTTAAGTGATAAGTTGCTACAATACTTACGTCGCCATATTTGATTAAGTTTTTCCTTTTCTACCAGCCCCAATGAAGTTAAGTCCTGAATACTTCTGTCGACCCACCAATCAATCTGCACTTATTCAGAAATTCTTCGGAAACTTTGTGTTGCAAGTAAGCCTGTAATATGACTTGCTCCTTATTTTTTCAACTGTTCATGATGTGCATTTGTTTCAGAGTCTTGATGGCTTTATATTTGTATTGAACAAAGACGGAAGGTTCCTGTTTATTTCTGACACAGTCTCTATCTATCTTGGCCTCTCTCAGGTACATTTATTTATACATGCCAGAGATTATTGTGATGTAAATTACTATTTTAGAACACCTTTTCGCTGATTTTTGCATTCTACCCTGTGACAGTGTTACACTTACACCACTTATGTGTTACACTGTACTACCGGTACTGTATTATACTGCAAAGCAGCGGTGGGCGCACTGTTTAAATCAAGGGCAAAAATTATTTTATTCTTAGACATGTCAAGTGATTGAGCAGCCTCACATATGGTTTGTCATTGTTGATAAAAAAACACTCAACTAAGAAATACAGTACAATACTTAAGCACTGTTATGTCAAGCGACGCACAAATGTAGATGTTACATTATAATTTAGGTTGTAGCTGTAATATCATAATTTAGTTGTGGCATCGCTATTTAGTCTTGCAACATGTCGATAACATCTGGCGGGCCATATTAAAAGACCTGGTGGTCCAGATTTGGCCCGTGGGCCTAGTTTGCCCATTTTTGCTGT
>CH002950.1:1617889-1631104 GCA_000149265.1 Ciona savignyi
CGGGGATAGGATATTCATGTTTATCCCCTGTGAATGGGAAATCCAAGGGGGGTTAACACACGGGCAACCGTCAGATCACCTCGCACCCCACCGTTGGGTTACGTAGCTATTGTGGTGTGTTGTGTTTGATTCACATGTTGCTTCAATTTAGTAGAACCCATTAATCCGCTGGGTTCAGGCAATGTCCGTTAAGTGCCTTGCCCAAGGACACAACCTACTAGCTAGAGATCAGTATCGAACCTGCAACCGTTTGGTTGAAAGATGCATCGCACTAACTGCTAAACTAACCTGTCGGACGATTAAGTCACAAAGTACTATAAAAGACATTTCCACATCTTTTTTGCAAGCTTCATTTTAAATGTTTCATATTTTTTTTTAGTGAGTTTAATCAGCTTAAGGGCTATAGACTTTGTATTGTTGTTTGTAAAAGCTGCATCTAGTTTAATTATGCTTAACTTGATAAAACTATTTTTAGAGTTGGAGGCAGATACGTCATCGTGTTCATTTTTTATTCGAATGAAGTCAACTCTCACCAGAAGAGGAAGCAATTTAAAATCAATAGGTTACAAGGTGAGGGAGGTGGTGAATATGGAGATAACTATTACTTTTGGGATGTGATGTGACAGCTTCAGTTGTTCTAACAAATAACCATAAAAATACTGCGAGGGTGCATTAAAAGGCTGAAAAATTGCATTTAAAAGGCTGAAAAAATTTCCGTTGAATTTTTTTACACACTTAAAAAAATGACCCTTTTGTAAATGATTTCATTACATTCTTATGGGTGGGTCGACGGTAGCCACTGGGGCCAGAAATTAGGCCTTTTGTTAATGACACCTATAATGCTACATCTGCAATCTTACCAGGTGGTACATGTGACGGGTTGTATGAGCAGCAAGATTAACTGTCGTTTCAAAGTTGAGCAAACTTCAAGTGATGACGACGAAGAACCGACCAATCACGACGCGATGCTCGGATTAACGGGCCTCGCACAGGTACTTCCCCCTCCCACGTTGATCGATATAAAACTCGACCAACCGATGTTCGTTGTCAGACTCGATGCCTCTCTGCGCGTTAACTACTGTGAAGAAAGGTAATTTAAATTGCTCTTTACTTTTGCAGCTTTTATATGCATGATTGTCCGGCCGGTTAGTCGGGCGGTTTAGTCCGAAGCTTTTCAACCGATAGGTTGCAGGTACGAAACTGGTCGCTAGCTAGTTAGTTGTGTCCTTGGTCGAGGAACTTAATGGATATTGCCTGAACCCAGCAGCTTAATGGGTTCTACTAAATTGAAGGAACATGTGAATCATACACAACACACTGCAGTAGCTCGTTAACCCGACCATGGGCATGATGATCTGACAATTGCCCGTGTGTTAACCCCCTTGGTTTTCCCATTCCCAGGGATGTACATGAATATCCAATCAAATCCAATGATCAATGCCATTGCCAATTCATAAATCTTAACATGCGTCATTTATAAACAATTTTTTTTGTAATTGTTTAACGTATAATTTAGTTATGCAGATACATGGACTTCTGAACAGCAGTTTATTGCAATGCGGTAACTGGAATTATCGAACACAACATAAACTAGTGTTTTTCAAATAATTGTTAGCCATCATTAATTCTAAATCACTAAAAAGTATACCCATGACACATGAAGGAAAAACATTAAGTTTTAAACATTGCATTGGTGCTAGTTACTTACTACTTACATTAAATTAAACCTATCATCTTTTTTTTCAGAATAGAGCAACTAACAGATTACACAATAGATGAAGTAAAAAGTCGCACCGTATACCAGTTCATTCATACCAGCGACTTGTTAAAGATAAAAAAGTGCCACGCTGAAAGTAAGACTGGAGAAGCCTATTTTCATAATTTTGTTCAGAAAAAAACATAAACAATTTTCTTTTTAGTTCTGGCAAAAGGCCAGGTAGTCACCCCCTACTACCGATGGCTGCTTAAGTATGGTCGGTGTTTGTGGGTTCAGTCGTGTGTGACTGTGGTTGGCGACAAGCATCTCTCTTCAGACGAGGACATGTTTATCTGGATCACTTATGTTCTTGGGTATGACTTATTATAGTAGCTGTGGTCTCTATGGAAAGGTATCAGTATGAGGTCACAACCTTCTAGGTTTTTAAAGATAGGATATTCATGTTTATCCCCGTGAATGGGAAATACCAAGGAGGTTAACACACGGGCAATCGTCAGATCACCGTCGTGCCCACCGTTAAAATAGACGTTATTGAAAATTTGTAATTTATTTTACTCGAAGGCTACTTTCACCCAAAATAGATTTATATTGATGTGCTTCGATAATGCTTATCTTGCGCTTGAGTTTATTGATTTCCAGCAGACGTGAAGATGTTTTCCAACCCACGTGTTGCGAACCACAGACAGAGAGTGAAACAACCGGTGAGTATATAACCGTCTTAAAAGCAATGCACTGCTTTTTACTGGACAACTTTTTTTAGGTGAAAAAAAGAAAAAAAAGGTGGAATCAGAGGAAACAGCCATCGATCAAAAATTAAGAAAGGTTTTTAATGCAGAATACTTCAAAACACAAAAAAAAGAATTTTCTACCTGTAGTCCATACTTTGCAAACACATCACAGGAAATTTTTTTTATCTATTTTAGGTCAAACATATTACAAGTTTCAATTGATTCTAAAATTGATCTATTTTGCAAACACATCACAGAATTCTTCAATATACAAAAAAAGAATATTCTACCCGTATCCATACTTCATAAGTAACTTTTCACATCACAAGTAACTTTTCAATTAATTTATTTCAGGTCCGGTCTCCACAAACTGAAAAATTCTCCCAACCCTCAAGTGACAATCTTAACGGCGATGTAATAAAAACACCGAATTCCACAAAAAGAAGTTCGAGTGTTACAGGTTTCTATGCTAGTATTGTAACCAAACAAACTGACGTTCTTTTAATTGCAGTTTTAAAATTATGTAAGTGTGATAATACGTTTTCTAGTTAATTTTGTCTAACCAAAACCTATTCACACCTACAAACTTAAATGGAAGAAAATAAAAAAAGTTCTCATGCCCGTTATAAAATTCTCTATTAGATGAAAAGGAAAGCAAGAAGTCAAAACTCGTGGAACAACTGAAAAAAGTGGCGTCTTCAGATACCTGGAATGTGGATCCTCCATCTCTCACCTCCTCGAGTTCAGTGAAGCAGGAAGAGTCTCTTGACGCAAATTCCACATTATGGTACAATCCCCCAAACCGAGAAGTGACCGACCACAGCGATTTACCCCCTGGGGTTAAGGTGTCCTGTCAAGGGGGCTCGCTAATGACAGTTCAACCAAGCCCCACGGTTGTCCGACACCATTACCCTTTCGGAATAGACCCCAGCTTATTAAACTCCAACCCAGTGCTGGCAAAAATGCTCACTGCTGGTTGTACTGGGTACGAGTCGCTATTTTCGCACAGTGACGCCTTTATTTTTGCAACTCCGTCAATGGGTTTTCTTACACCAGTTCTGGCCCCTGTGCCCCACTTGGTCCCGAGCACGAATATAGCATGTTGCCCTGCCTCTGTAGCGTCAATTATTGAAGAACTGCGTAAAGACCCACTGCGTAAAATCAGCCCCCCGAACAAAGTGGTCCTGCCTAATAACACACACGTTAAAAGCCATCCAATAGACGGTAGCCATGAAAAAAACACCAAAAGCTCGCCAAAAGACAGTCAACCAGAAATGCTCAAATCCACCGCCACGACGTCAAAACAAATCTCACAACCCAACCTACAAAGCACTGTACTCTCACTACCAAACAACACCGTATTTCTAAGTCCCTTAGCAGGTTACCAACACCATACTGCCAACCAGTTATTTCTGGGTCCAATTAAGTTCCCACAGCACATGAATGCACTCAACTCTCTCTAAAATGCTTTGCCGGCCGAGTTTCAAACGAAACATTAAAACAATTTTGCATCGGACTCTCAGGACCTGTTTTTACCTCAAGTCAACATAATACTACTTACTGCACATAGGCGTGCGTTTTTTTCTTCTGTTGCCCAGTAACCTGCTGTACAAGATGGCATGCTGACATTTTCTTTGTGCAATTTTACAGTTCTGTTTACAAAGTTCCATCGTTTATTCTTAATTTTTTTCTGCACATTTTATCCATTCTCTGCCTTTTTTGTACCGGTGCACTACTATTACAACCATTTTATCCCCGCAAGTTCCCTGGAATATTTTGTTGATTTTTTCTTTGAGTAATGAACTTAATATATACCATAGATATCTTAAATTTGCTTATCAAGGTGCACTTCCATTTTTTTATCATTCTCGTGGTTCTATTTTTTTTAAAAGGAATATGATATTTTTTCAATTTAAAAAATGTCTTTTTAAATATATAAGATGCAGTTTGTAAAATGTGGATTGGCCCGTTCTTAACCCTTCTCTTATCACTGGTGTTTGCTGGCGATTTTGATCAACCATATTGTAACTAACATCCGATCACCTGATTTGGTGTCTCAGCTGGCAAAAATAAACTAACTTTTCAATTTATACCAAGTTTTCTAATTTTGTAAATTTAGTAAGAGCCTCGATAATTATTTCCCCATTGCAAAAAAATTCAATACTTAATTTTTTTTAGAAAAGTCCAAAATGAAAGTAGGTGTGATAGGTTATGGCAGTCTTGGCCAATATCTTGTGGATTTTATCGAAAAATCTGAGAACATGGAGTTAGAATTTATTTGGAACAGATCTAAGGATAAATTGGGAAGATTTGGAAAAGAACTAATCTTGGAAAACCTGACGGATCTGTCGAAAAAGTCAGCAGATCTTATTGTTGAAGTCGCACATCCAAACATAACGAGGGAATTTGGAGAATTAATACTTTCAGTCGCTGACTTTTTTATCGGTTCACCTACAGCACTTTCGGATCAAAAAACCGAGAATGCTCTGCGAAAAGCAGCGGATGAGTATAAGCATGGTCTGTATGTGCCCAGTGGTGCATTTTGGGGTGCACAAGATATCCAGAAAATGGCCAAAAGTGGAAGTTTAAGCGCACTTAAAGTTACAATGACAAAGCACCCATCAGCTTTTAGACTTTGCTCTGAAGAATTAATTGGTTTAAACAAAAAGGCAATGGTGGCACCGGAACCTGTAGTTTTATATGAAGGACCAGTAAGAGATCTTTGCCCTATCGCACCAAATAATGTAAACACAATGGCAGCTGCTGCAATAGCCGCATCTAATCTCGGGTTTGATCAAGTAATTGGCTGCCTCAAAGCGGACCAAACAAGTCTCGATTGGCACATTGTTGAGGTTGAAGTAACTGGTGCTGCAACGGCCAGCGGCAACAAATTCAGCGTTAATACAACAAGAAGAAACCCAGCTGATCCGGGAGTGGTGACTGGAAGCGCAACTTTTGCATCATTTCGTGAAAGTTTGCTGCTGGCCCAGAATCGTGGACCGGGTGTGCATATGTGTTGATCCACATACATACTAATCGGTGATTCGGGTTATTTAATTCAGCAAAGGTGGTGGGTGTGGTATCCGTCCTATTCAATCTAGCAGAATGATTCCGGTCTATCCAAATCTAGCAGAACTAATAGCATTTTTGCATTAGTGCTTATACACATACATGGTAATCTGTGATTCGGGTAATTTAATTCAGCCAAGGTGATGGGTATGGTGTCTGTCCTATTCAATCTAGCAGAACGATTTATGTCTATTCAATCTAGCAGAACGAATAGCATTTAAAGTTCAGTAATACAGCGGTGTATTAGGTGAATGCATTTTTCAATAATCTGTATGTCAAGAATAACTCTGTATATGGTGCGCAATCAATGCAATTAAAATGGTGGCTAATTCAATGTAAGCAGAAGCTGAATTTATTTTGACTCGCATGCATGGTTTATCCAATATACACATATTTAGAGTACAACACCCATACAATAAATGCACAGCAGGATATTCCAGTTAAAAGGTACATTAGTATGTGTTTTTTTGGAGCACCGAAACACCTTTTGATGAATTTTTGCAACATGAACTGTAGCGGAATCGATATGTAATGAATTAATACCCTTGAAAGGTCTCAAAAAGTAGGAGAGAAAGAGAGAGAAACAAAATAAATATTTACACCAAGATTGAAAAAAAATTGGCAAAAAGAAACAGACAACAGAGAGAATGCACTGTGCAGTATGGACAAGGTTAATGCTTCCCTCCTGGGTTGCCAGAACCCGGGAAGTTTAAATTGTGCTGACCGGTCAGCTGGGACACAGGGGGGAACTGGGATTGCTGTAAAACATCACGACTGAACCACTGACTCAGTGGGTTGGTGAATTGGCTCCGATCTCCGTGTTCAGGTGTCGGCCGAGATCCTAGGAATAGTTTGCTACAGGAATATTGTTGAGCCATGTTTTTGTGCACTGCAGACAATCTGCACTTTAGTCAGACCGGTTAGTATTGCGGTTTAGTGCGTCGCCTTTCAGTCAAAAGGTTGAAGGTTTGAAACTGGTCGCTAGATAGTCAGTTGTGTCCTTGGGCAAGGCACCTTACGGACATTGCCTGAACCCAGCGGATTAATGGGTTCTACAAAATTGAAGGAACGTGTCTATCATATACAACACACTGCAAGAGCTCCGGTAACCTGACAGTGGGCGTGTGGTGATCTGACAATTGCCCGTGTGTTAACCCCCTTGGTTTTCCCATTCACTAGAATAAACATAAATATTCTATCCTATACATATGTCTTGGATAACTAATCAATATTGAAATAGTTGACTTTTGAATAAAAATCTGTATATTGATTTCCATTTAATGTCAGTCCAGTGTATAATGGGTAATTATGCGAAATAAATGGTGTTATTATTAAAAAAGGTCAAATTCCCATACTTACCCATTCTAAGGTTCTGGATATTCTGCTGCAGCTTGGACAAGTCGTTCGGTTGAACTTGTGCCGCGAACTGCTGCTGTTGCAGAGCCGCTAGCACAGACGCCTGGTGCTGCTGCTGCTGAGCGAGCTGCGAGGCGTAGAGCTGCTGCATCTGCAGGAGCATAGCTGGGTGCGCGGGGATAGCAGTGGGGCTGGAATGCATCAAATGGGGTGGCATTGCCTGCGGCACAAGATGAGGTCCCATGAGATGGGGGACCATGTGGGACATGATTGGGTACTGAGGGATTACTCCCTGGGGTAATACTCTGGATTGGGAGAGGTTATGTCCATGATTGTAGTTGTTAGAGGAAGCGGAACGACTCTCCTGAGCCACAGTTCGTTTGTCGTTTATATACGAGAGTATATTAGCACTTGAAGTTGAGTTGTTTGCTCTGGAGTCTCTCGCTGCTCCACTATTGTTCATTGCAAGGTAGGAACTTGTGATATTGTTAGCTGACATTCGGTTATTCCCGTTGCCCTTCTGAGCTTCGAGGAGTTTGATGGTTCCGCTTTTCCCCATCATTTTCCCTATTTCTTTCTGTGAATACTGATTCTGCACCATCGCGATAACCAACTCCTGCTGTTCAATGGTCAACTGCTTTAATTGCTCCTCAGTCACGCCGGCCTTGGCTAGCATCTGAGCAATAAGCAGAGCACTTTCGCGCTGATGCTGAGTGTTTTTATTCGGGTTATTAGGAATATTTGTTGGGAATTGCTTTTTAAGCTTCTCGGATTGAATGCCAGACGGTGCTGACTGTAAAAGCTTGAGTTTCATTAAACTTTCCTCTACGGATAACTTTTTATCGCCGTAAGCACTACCGGTTGGCATTTCTTGTAACGGGCTCTTTAGGTCCATGTTTTGGTTCACCGACATACGATCTCCGAGACCTGACTGCAGAGAAGATTCGTCTTTTTTCGTTTTTCCAGCTAATTTAGCTTTGAGCGAGGCAGTCGCAGCTGCACGCTCATCATGTACGTCTGGAAAGTTTAATTTTGTCAACTTTCAGTCTTTAGACACTTAATGTTCAAGAAAACAAACCATTATGAGTCTTGTAGAAGTTTTCTCCAATTCCTTGGTTTCCATCCTGCAAGAATACACAGTTAAATGTGTGATAATACAACAAAACTACACAAGAAAATTACATATTTTATAACATGTGGGGGGGGGGGGATGTGATAATTTACAACAGAAATACAGTTAAGAAAATTTAGTTCCTGGTTATCTTGTCCAGGAAACATGACAGGACTTCTGTTTTGAGATTGCTCCATTTGTCTGCATGATAATAGAGTAATATTCCACTAGTTATAGTATGTGTTATTTTACATAGGAGTAGGATAGGATATTCATGTTTATCCCTGTGAATGGGAAGACCAAGGGGGTTAACACACAGGCAATCGTTAGATCACCTTGCGCCCACTGTCGGGTTACCGCAGCTATTGCAGTGTGTTGTGTATGATTTACACGTTTCTTCAATTTGGTAGAACCCATTAATCCGCTGGGTTCAGGAAATGTACGTTAAGTACCTTGCCCAAAGACACAACCGACTAGCTAGCCACCAGTTTTGCACCTGCAACCTTTCGATTGATAGGCGACGCACTTAACCTCCAGTTTAAAAGATACACATTAAACGATAATCTCAGTTTTTTGTTTTGTTTGTAACCTCAGTTTTTGATGGTATGCGTCTTTTTGCTTTTCTAGTTGTTTCTTCAGCAGACTTGTTTGGGATAAATCTTTGCCAAACAAATCGGGTTCTTCAATGGAGGAAACGTTGTAACCTACATGGTAAACTAGTTTTAGTGATTTTTTCCCAAATGTATGGTCATTTAACACTTTAAAAACAAGAAGTACAAATTTATCCTTTTTGGCGTGTGCTCATTCATAATAAAAAAATCTCCAAATTTTGTTGTCAAAACTGCTAAAGTTTGGTCTTGTTGGAAAGCTATATGATATATCTTTTAAAAACAGCAAAAATAAACATAACTTTGCATTTGAAATTTTTAAGTAAAATTTGCTTGAATTTTATGACTTTTTTGGTCTCATTTTAATGGGAAAGTCTCACAAAAAAATGTTTTTTCCTTATATTAGGCCCAAAATGCTGGTTTCATTTATTGTCTATATGGTAGAAAAATTAGTTCCGCTTCCTGGGATCCAATTGTGCAAACTAAGCAAAAAGAATCTGGTGTTACTAAAGGATTAAGATAAACATACAATTGTCTTTGGCCCTCAGTTGAGTAGTTTTCATTATTGACTGTAGAGCTTGTATTTGCTGGTTCTGAGAAAATAGGATAGGATATTTATGTTTATCCCAGTGAATGGGAAAACCAAGGGAGTTAACACACGGGCAATCGTCAGATCACCTCGCGCCCATCGTCGGGTTAGCAAAGCTATTGCAGTGTATTGTATATGTTTCACACTTTCCTTCAATTTTGTAGAACCCATTAATCCACTGGGTTCAGGCAATGTCTGTTTAGTACCTTGCCAAAGGACACAACCGCCTAGCTAGCGACTAGTTTCGAACCTGTAACCTTTCGGTTGAAAGGTGTCGCACTAAACCGCCAGACTAAGGTTAATACAATGACTTGATAATTAACCGTTACAAAACATCACCACACATACCCGTTGCTGTATTTGTTCCTTTTCTTTATCTGATTGTCTAAGAGAAGCAATGAGTCGATTAAATGCATCTGTGCTGTGCAACTCAGAAGATCTTGAAGAGGAAGGCTGGCTGGAACTGGTTTGAACCGGTTGGGAAGCTGTTATAATAGACCCACTTAAGGTCGGTGCACCAACGGTAGTAGAAGGGGTTTTTTTCTGGGGTCTCAACGTTGGGAACAGCGTTCACATTGTCTGTAAAGTTTAAAATAACTGACTTTTGAAATGTGCTAAATTTATACAATCGTGCTTTTAATTTCTACATTGAAAACCAGTCAGTTTATTTGACAAATAAGTGATATTAAATGATGACACTTAAATTCACATTGTCTGGAAAGTTTAAAACTGACTTTTGAAACGAACTAAATTTATACAACCGCTTTTAATTTCAACAATGAAAACCATTAAGTTTATTGGACAAATAAGTGATATAAGATGTCACTTAATCTACCTTTATTATCAGATACCTCCTTGCCACTTGCATCAGAATGTGGAGGTTCTAGTGAGTCCACTGAAATAAACAACAAGAATAAGATTATCATTCTTTTCTCTAATAGATGTAACAACTTACGTTTAGATTTTTCTTCATCTGGTGTTTTACTGAACCACCCCTACTAAATCGACTTTGGTTGTTCAAGTCTGTGTTGTCTGTGATAGAAACCTCTAGTGCATTCTCTTTTGCTTTTAATGCCTGTATGAAGTATTTGATTTTTAAGATTTTACACCATTGGGTCTATTATAGTTATAATGTTAGTTGCCAATTGTCATATAGGACTTTGCAACCAACCTTACGGTAATACTTTGTCAAATTTCTTATAAACTTCCTTAAAGTAATCCGGCTGGTTAGTCTGGTGGTTTAGAGTCACCCATTTTAACCGAAAGGTTGCAGGTTCGAAACTGGTAGTCGGTTGTGTGCTTGGTCAAGACACTAAACAGAAATTGCCTAATATAGCCTGATATCCTAATATAGCCTGATAAAAACATTTTGTGCAAATTAATTTTCAATTCAAGTACAAGTTTTTGCTTTACTAGGAGCTTAGTGCATTACCACCACTTGGTTAAAATATAGGATTATGAGTTCTTGATCGTAATATCCAATGTTACGGTGCAAATTAGGATAATAGCGACAGATAGTTACATTTTTAACTCAGTGGCGAGCAATTTCATATTAATGGACTTGTGTCAATATCAGTTATTTTCTTCCTAAACACAAATTAATGGACTTTGCAGGCTTGACACAATGCTGTACAATGCTGCAGTCTTAAAATAATACATTCTTGGGTTAAACACAACAGGCCTTAGTTTCTTCATATAAAATGTAAGCTTTATATAGTAAGTATATCTTTGTGTGTTAACATAGGAACTTGCCAATCTGATAAACGTGGTGTGGTATGATATTGGTGCCAAACCATACCTCGTTAGTTTCTTCTGGCGTGGCTGGTGGCGAAGTCTTTTTATTTGAATTTGGAGCTGCAGGGTAAATAATTGATGAGACATGACATTGTGGCACAGCCGGAAATTTGGTCACTTACTTTTTTCGGTGCCATTCTTGATTTCTTTCGCAGCACTTTCCTTCTGTTTTACAGGTCCTGAGCGGCGAGATAAGGGTTTAAATTTAGTGTTTCTCAAATGGTGCGCCGCGGTAGGGGTTAGCTAGATGCGCCACACTTGCATTTCGTTAATTTATGACAGAAGGTGCATAGATCATAAACTACTAAATGGTTAGTGTCTAGTTCGTTCTTTTCTATTGTAACGTTAGTTTTACATTAACTTCTAAAAAGCAAGAGAATTTTCCTAAATTGTTTAAGTATTTAGCACATTGTTTTGACTTCCCATGCAAAGTGCACACGTTCGTTTCTTAATTGGTCTCGGGTACGCCATTGGGTCAAAAAAATCGAGAACCACTGGTTTAACTAAACTCAACTTAACTATCTGTGTAAGTTTCACAAAAACAATTAATCTCTGCTCATTACACAGTCATACTTTCATCGTGTGTGTCTTCCGATTCTGGCTCTTTTTTCTTTTTCTCTCGAACATCATCCATGGGGATTTCCCCTCCCATCCAACTAAAATCATCCGCTTCTTCAAATCCTTTCAAAACGAAATAAATATATAAGTGGTTAGTGTATTAGTAGAACCTTAGCCGTTTGTATTTTACCTACTATGTTAAGGTTGATTAGTAGAACAAACATTTGTATTTTACCTACGACGTAAAGGTAACTGAACAACCATTGTGTTAGATGTATGTTTTCTCTTAAAATTCTCAAAAAAGTTAAGCATTTTTCTTTAACTTTTGTAAGCTATGCTGTTGTGATTTGTGTGACATTATGTAACTTATAACGAGCAACTGTGTTTAACAGAGTACCTGCCAATTAAATGTACGTTTTGTAATAAAATTCTGTCAAAAACCTTAAGCATTTCTCTTTAACTTTTTTAAGCTATGCTGTTGTGATTTTTGTGACATTATGTAACTTATAACGAGCAACTGTGTTTAACAGAGTACCTGCCAATTAAATGTACGTTTTGTAATAAAATTCTGTCAAAAACGTTAAGCATTTCTCTTTAACTTTTTTAAGCTATGCTGTTGTGATTTATGTGTAAGATACTATGTTAAATATAAGAGTAACTGTGTTTAATAGAGTACCTGCCAACTCAATAGTGTCAAACTGGGATTTTGGTCCATAGCTTATCCATTCTGGTTCTTCTTCTATTTCATTATATTGTTGACGAGAATTATCGGAACGTCGTGAAAAATCCTGCAAAATTGTGTTTGTTAATGTGGGGGATACAATACAACCTATAACTGAACTGAACTCTGTAAGATTTTGGGAAATAGAACCATGATAAAAAAAACAAGCCGACAATATACGTATCTATGTTATTTTATTTTTTTTAGCTTAGTTTAGGGTTTAACGGCCACGTCATTTTTTCCCCTAATTTGTAATGTGTCTATTTACTGACGTGTTTTAACTACTGTAGTTTTGCCGTTTTATCCTGCCTGCTTAATTTGAAATATTTGTTCTGTTCTTCTTTATTGTGACGAAGGAGCAAAAAATAAACTAAACTATGTCATTTAGAGGATTTCCATCACAACTCTATTAAACTATAAACAGGGATAAAACTTTAAATACAGATTTTCACCAAATAAACCATTTTGCCAAGTATGACTTTTCGAACACAAAATGTTTTTATATTTCCTTACCCTGATCGGAGCAGAAAATTTTTTATAATCCGATTGTCTTGGTTTTCTATAATGATCGCTTTTCTCAAACGACCAACTTTCTGAGTTGTTTCCTCTGCTACGTGTTTCAGAATCACGAGAATTTCTGGAAAAATTCAAAATCAACTGACAGAACAGTAAGGTGTTTTATCACTTGCCGGGAGTAAAGATGGTAGATATCGAGATACTACATGAATGGGATTAACACAAAATGATTTACTGTTATGAATGCGAATTAACGGTTAATTTAAAAAACGGTTAACTGATGTAACAATAATCGGTTAACCAATTTTTTTTAAGCTACTCTCAAATCAGCACCGTTTTTGGCAAAGAAAGTTAAAGGTCGGGCAGCCGTTAATAAAATACCGTTCAACAAAAACTTAGGCTTTTTTTGACTGCATTGTATTGCATAGCATTGATGCATACTACAGTT